>APFE031477699.1:54289-96082 GCA_000404065.3 Pinus taeda | reverse complement strand
ATTTATAATATATGTATCGTTGACATATATTAATACATGATTCTTTATATTCAAAACTAAAAAATATATATCCATAAAATATAATATCTCTGTTTTTGTTATTGAGGTATATTAAAAAGTTAGATGTACTCACCATATTAAAAAATTGCAAATTTATATTATATTTTTAATTAGAAAACACCTCACCTACAAATGAAAAAACACTCTCTGCCTTTTTATATTTATGATAGTTAAATTTATTTACTCAATCTATATATTGAAATATTTGATTTAAAATTCTCATTAAACTTTTTTTTGGGTTAATAATTCTTTTTAAATGTTATATATCACTTTCATATTAAAAATAGAATAAATTATACATTTTATTGAAAATGGAAAATCCACATATAAGAAAAGTTTTAATTATTTTAATTTTCTCTACACAAAATTGATATAAAATTATCTTATTTAATATGAATATTGAAATATATAGTTATTTTTTTTATTAATATATTTTTAAAAATATTCGGGATGTCAATTGAACATGGCATGAGTATACATGAAGATTAATAATATTATTTTCACATGCTATCTACAAATATATATTAAATAGTGAAGGAATTAAATATCTTTCTTATACTCAAATGCATTTTTTTAACTTTGAGCCTTTTTATGTAAATTGATGTAAACTTAAAGTGGAAGTTAAAGTATTTTATTTGTAGATAATATTGATTTTTTTATCATTGCTATATTATAATTTCTTATTGTAAGTATTATTACGCTGTAAGACGTTTCACTATGAAAAAAACTCCCCTCCCATGCCACTTGTGCCATTTTAGACCATTGATTGATTTTAGTCTTAGACGATTGAAGTAATACCTGTTGTACGATTCGAAAACAATTATTAGTTCGTGACAATTCACAACTTTAAGGCTCTCGGGTTTTGCCTGATCCAACTAATCCAAGACGGCTATTTTTAGTGTGCTCTTTCTAATGAAAATCTAACATGTATACCACCGCTGATAATAGTGCATCACAACCAAGGAGAGATCGCCTCCGTTAAAGGATGCCTTCATGTGGGTTTCGATTCAGGCTTAGCCATCATCCTGGAGGTCTTGCTCTTCTGCATCCTATGCACGTTGGCACTTGGTGAATCTGCTGGGGTACTGTGAGGAAAAAGACGGACGATTGCTAGTCTACGAGTTCATGGCCGACGGTACTCTGTATGAGCACCTACATGGGAAGTCAAGAAGAAATTAGATTGGGTCAGGTAAGTAACGACTGTTATTCAAGGTTCCCGGGGTGTCACGCCCCCAGACCAGCAGTAGTCTTTCAACCGCTCTTGGTGAGGTGCGGCACCATCGAACACTTTCTTTTCACCAACACCTATGTTCATGGACTACGCCTAACCACTTATTCCTACTTAGCTTGTGATTTTCAACCAAGTATTATTCTTTATCCTTTATACCAATGAACACCCATACACATTCATTATCAACAACAATTATAAACGATGAACAAAATTGCACAGTATAAAGGGAGGGGCAACTCCCTGAACAATGAGTCTGCCCAACAATATATTATACAACAGTTTACAATGTACAAGTATATTTGGAAAGCCCAAGTTTCATACTTAGTCAATTTTACAATCCAAGGCAAAACTCTGTTTCCTAACTCGTCGACACCTCCGCGCCGCACGACTCACCAACACTTCGTTCACCTTGTCGCACGATCGTGTTGTTTGCCCAACTCGGGCGCACCTCCGAGTCACTGCACACGAGCACCTCCAACCGAGACACACCTTCGTCCACAATCCAACACTTCACCAAGTCACCGTGCACACTTGCACGACGGGCGGGCGCTCACCCGAGTCACCAAGACACCCGTGCCAAGTCGTCGCACAAACCGGGCGCCACACTCGTGCACGCCACAACCGTCCGTCGGGCGCCACACACCCGTGCACACCTCAACTCAACCTCCAGGCGCTTCTGCCGGCATCTTCACCCACAAACGTGCCTCACCATGCAAACCAGCCCAAGAATGGGCACATGTCACAACTGCGCCTTCCTTCAACCTACACACTAAATTTGCGCACTCCTTTGTAGAGCGAATGATGTAGAGCGAGTTTCTTGCCTCCAAATGAACCAACGCACAACCATATATATATGCGTGGGAGGGGGGTTCATGGCTTGCCCAGCCGACCTCACCCAAGTCCCTGCTCCAACGCAAAAGCCCCTACTATCACCAAGTCGGCCTCCATACACCTCCACGCCATATAAACAAGGGAGCTCTCCCTCACTAATGTGCATAAGTCATCGCATTGTTGGAGTAGCTTGCACTTTTGCCATCGCACTTCATGCCAGAGAACGCAGGTCATTACATCCTCCTCCACCTAAAGTCGTTGTCGTCATCGACAACATACCATCCTCGTAGCCATCCACCAAGATCAAAACCAATGTCTGTTTCATCCTCAATCCATGATGTCAACTCCTCCACATACTGCAAACATCCCTGCAACATATGTAGAACTACCATCTCCACCATGTGTCGTCCTCATCCTGTGAACTGTACTCCTCGTCTGCCTGATGCCAACATCTCTCTGGTACACTGCTAGCCCTCATGACTTGAACTAG
Source organism: Pinus taeda (assembly GCA_000404065.3). Taxonomy (NCBI): domain Eukaryota; kingdom Viridiplantae; phylum Streptophyta; class Pinopsida; order Pinales; family Pinaceae; genus Pinus; species Pinus taeda. The sequence goes on along the minus strand of APFE031477699.1, from coordinate 93,470 downwards.
TTGGGTGATCAGTCCAACTGTCACGCTCAAATCATAAGAATGTTCGTCCTTATGCCTTCACCAGTCTATCTCAGATTCTGCCACATCCCGGACTCACCAAGAATCTCACCACCATGCTCAGGTCCATGGAAACTCCATCCCATCTGCAACATGTCATGATGCTTGATACCAAGCCATCCCTGCACCATCTGTCATACCTACTCAACCTGTCTTAAAGGACTTACTGCCATGAGCAGCTAACAATGAGCCCCATCTTCTTGTCCATCTAAGAATATGTGGAGGGAGTAGAGCCTAAAGGCTCACCCTCACTAATCATCTCAATCCATTTGTCAGGATCCTCAATCCCCATCCTCTGTAGATAAGTGACCCGATCCTCCTCTCGGACATTCGGCCTCACATATGCCTCATCATCATCATCATCCTCGACCTCTTCTAGCCTTCTTGACAAATCCAAGATACTATCTAAGAGAGTCCTGATAACCAATGACTTCTTGGTAAGCTTTGTCTCAACCATGGACAATCGCTTACTCATGTCACCCATCCGCTTCTCATCATCCATTTTCATCACTGCCAACTTACAATTAGGCCTTGTTACTCCAATGGTAGGCACACCAATGGGTACATCTTCCCTTCCATCGTAAATGTACAGCCTCTTCAAATGTGGAACAATCATAGCATCAAACTGTTTCATGAATTCCATCCCTAGCACAGCCTCATAGTCATAAATCCACACTATAGTGAAGTCAACCTTCCCTGTCCATTCACCAAGTGTTGTGTCCACCTTTTCAGCTACACCAAGAACTTCATCTAGAGGAGAATTCACTATCTTCATATGTGCCTTGAAGGTACAAATTTCAGCCCAATCCTTCTCGCAGTATCTTCTCCCATGAAGTTGTGAGAAGCCCCACTATCCACCATAGTGAGTATATCAGCGCCTCCAACTTTCATCTGAACATACTCCAACTTATTCCTCTCAGGATCTTTCTGAGAGATCACCTCTGTAGCAGCAGCAGTGCCAAGTATCTGCATCATCCCCACAAAATCTCCTTCATTCTTCGCATTAGATTGTGCAATCGCAGCCACTTTCGGTTTAGAAGGACAATTCTTCACCGTATGTGGTCCAGCACATATCCAACACTTCAAGACCTTCTTCATCTTCAAACTGTCATCCGATTTCGAAGCATCTTCTTTCTTCTTATCTTTCGGCTTGTCGGACTTCTTCTTCCTATCATCAGAAGTCTCATCATAATGCTCCACCAACCTGTCCACAGCAGCAAAAGCTTCTTCAAGTGTTCTAATCCTCTGTCTCTTCACTTCATTGCATGCCCAAGGCTTCAACCCAATAATGAAATTGAACACCTTGTCCCTCTCCGCCATGTCAGGAAGTTCTAGGAACCGCACTTGCAACTCCCGCCTGATATTCTGAAGGTTCCTGTCTGCTTTATGAATTTTTATCTCATCCTTGCTTCCCACGTTTCATCTTGAGGACTGAAATGGGCCTGCAAAGCTCCTTTCATCTCATCCCACGAAGTGATGTCACTAGCACTGCCACTGGCAATCTGGTCCATCCGTCTTCACCACCACATCTTAGCATCCTTTGTCAAGAACTGAGGAGCTACCTTGACCTTCGTCTCATCATCAGATAGACCCAATCGTTCCAAGTATTGCTCCATGTCCCATAGAAAGTTGCCAAAAGTTTTTTCACTCCTTGTACCATCGAAAGATTCCAGTTCCTTGACTTTCACATGAGGCACTGCTCCACCTGAGTTATGTCTCACGGCTTTCTTCAACACCGCAATCTCATCTCTGGCTTCGTCAAGAAATTTCTTCAAGTCCACGATCTCTGCAAGACCCTGGTCCCTTGCTTCTTCAACCTCCTTGACCCTTACTTCAAGTTGTGTACACATAAGATCAGTGTACTCATGTTGAGTTCAGAGTTCCTCAAGCTCTTCCTTCATCTTCGAATTGGCCTCTTGATCTTTCACGACCAAGTCAATCTTCTTATTCCAGTAAGCCTCTAAGTCCTCCACTTTCTCCAACACTTTCTCAATGAACCCAAGAGTAATGTCCTTCGCACCATAACTAGACCCAATATGTGATTCGGCCATTGCTAATAGCCTCTTCCTTCTTTGCAATCTAGTCTCGACCATACAACAGCTTCACCTACAACCCAAGTCCTTGATGCAACACTTATCGGGAAGTGTTCACCAACCTCTTTCACCTGCAAGTACCTGTCACCACTGTCACTTCCTCACGAGCAACCCTGCTCTAGCACCAGCTCCAACCGAGCTCTGATACCAACTGTCACACCCCCAGGCCAGCGGTAGCCTTTCAACTGCTCTTGGCGAGGTGCAGCACCACCGAACACTTTCTTTTCACCAATACTTATGTTCATGGACTACACCTAACCACTTATTCCTACTTAGTTTGTGATTCTCAACCAAGTATTATTCTTTATCCTTTATACCAATGAACACCCATACACATTCATTATCAACAACAATTATAAACGATGAACACAATTGCACAGTGTAAAGGGAGGGACAACTCCCTGAACAATGAGTCTGCCCAACAATATATTATACAACAGTTTACAATGTACAAGTATACTTGGAAAGCCCAAGTTTCATACTTAGTCAATTTTACAATTCAAGGCAAAACTCGGTTGCCTAACTCGTCGGCGCCTCCGCATGGTCGCCGCACGACTCACCAACGCTTCATTCACCTTGTCGCACGATCGTGTTGTTTGCCCAACTCGGGCGCACCTCTGAGTTGCCGCACACGGGCGCTTCCAACCGAGACACACCTTCGTCCACAACCCAACACTTCACCAAGTCACCATGCACATTTGCACGACGGGCGGGCGCTCACCCGAGTCACCAAGACACCCGTGCCAAGTCGTTGCACAAACCTTCGCGCAAACCGGGCGCCACACCCGTGCACGCCACAACCGTTCGTCAGGCGCCACACACCCGTGCACACCTCAACTCAACCTCCGGGCGCTCCTGCCCGCACCTTCACCCACAAACATGCCTCACCGTGCAAACCAGCCCAAGAATGGGCGCTTGTCATAACTGCGCCTTCCTTCGACTTGCGCACTAAATCTGCGCACTCCTTTGTAGAGTGAATGATGTAGAGCAAGTTTCTTGCCTCCAAATGAACCAACGCACAACCATATATATATGCGTGGGAGAGGAGGTCATGGCTTGCCCAACCGACCTCACCCAAGCCTCTGCTCCAACGCAAAAGCCCCTACTATCACCAAGTCGACCTCCATACACCTCCATGCCATATAAACAAGGGAGTTCTCCCTCACTAATGCGCATAAGTCATCTCATTGTTGGAGTAGCTCGCACTTTTGCCATCGCACTTCATGCCGGAGAACGCAGGTCGTTACACGAGAGCTCAAATACCTGCATGGCTATGCTTTCCTGTCGGTTATTCGCCGTGACATAAAGTCCCCTAATATTTTGATCGATGCAGGGAAAGCGTGGAAGATTCTAACACAATATGTGAATGAATTGAGGAAGGATTTTGCAGTTATATATGCTACCTTGACTTGGATGCTATGAAGAGATGTTATGAAGAACGTTCTCCTTGGTGGAGGATCTACGAGAATGGAGAACGCCAAGGCTCTCATTTTCCAGTACGTCAAATACCTCCGAGGTAAGAGCTGTAGAATGCTTGACAGTGGTGATTCTGATCAAAAGTTGATCTAGACCACCTCGCTCGCCGATTCTCAATGCTAGGAAACTTGGTGGTTGCCAATCAATTGAATCAGCGGATTCCACGTGTCATCTTCCCTCACCCATTTTATTGCTATCTCACAATACGGAGCAATTGAAATATCTGTTTGTTTCTATGAGACAGAAATATTATACCCATCAACTGAAATTCATGGATAGATTATCTAAAATTCAAATACAGTTACTTGGCAATGTTGGCATTTTTCTAAGAAGGGAAAGGCATTGTTACCTTAACGGGCTTTTTGTATTATGTACTGCAGGTATGCAAATAGGAAATACGCCTATATTTCTCTAGGAAGATGGTTTCTGAAACTTCTCTTATATTTCCCATGCTTCTTGGTTTCAGTTGATGCGCAAAAATCTATTATACGAGTAAACCAGTTGGAATTATAGGAATATTGGAATGTCAGAGTTGATCCGAATATAACAAGTCTGCATGGCAGATGGAATACCTGCCCACTCGCGGAGATAAGGTAGCTGGGAAAGAATTGGGAAAGGTAGGGATGCAGCCCTTAATGTCAGTTAATTTTGCAAAGAATAACCAAATCAATAACGAAATTCATTTCATTTTTATGTTGAGAATACGTAATCTGGTGTCAATTCTTGCAAAGAATAACCAAAACAGTAATAAAGTTCATTTTTGAGAATACAAAATCTAGTGTCAAAAGCATTGCGTTATAGATCACAATTCAATGAAATTGATTATTAAAAACTCCAATCTGTATGTCTTAATTGTTTCTACAAAATACAGAATTAAGGTAACTAAACAAGTACATGGAACAATCTTGTTTCTTATACATTGACAAAAAGGATTTAAAGTTTTGTTTCAATCCCACAAGTTGCATTTGTCTAAAAAGCTTTAGGGATTTTAGGCCCTATCCATTTTGAGCATATCCACCAATCATGGTTGTCCAAGAAGCCACGTTGCCACGTTGTGTTCCGGCATTGCCTGAAAGAGTTTCAGAGCTTCGCTAACAAGTCCACTCTGTGCATATCCTGCAAGCATGACCGTCCAAGATACCATACTTCTTACAAGTATTTTTTCAAGCACTTCACGTGCTCTTTTAGTACTCCCACATTTTACACACGTCTACAAAAATCATCACAAACAAACCCACCTCTAATTATTTCTTTATGGATCTCCATGCCCTGTTCCAGACCTACCAAGTTGGCACATGTCAAAAGGACACTATCAAAAGTTTTCAAATCCGGCCTCACCTCTGCTATCGACATTTGTTAGAAAAGCTCAAGAGCCTTAACACTGTGCCCATTCTGCGCATACCCAAAAATCATCGTTGTCCATGAAATCACATTTCGCTTAGGCTTTTCCTGAAAGAGATTCAGGCCTTTGTAGACAGGCCCATTCAGCATATACCCTGCAATGATGCAATTCCAAGACACCATGTTTCGTTGAGGTATTTTGTCAAACAGATGGCAGGCATCCTCTATACTTCCATATATTTCATATGAATGTATAAGAGCACTATCCACGACATCAGACTGAAAACCCCTGATGATTATCACTTCATGCATGGCCTTGAGCGCTCCCTGATACGGACAAACCTGAACAACACTGGCAAAGGTGAACTGATTGGGTTGGATGTTTGTTCTTCCCTGCATTTGGGAAAACATTATTAATGATTCTTCGGCGAACCCATTCTTTTTGTATCCTGATATCATGGAAAACATTATTAATACTTCTTCAGCGAACCCATGCTTTGTGTATCCTGAAATCATGACATTCCATGAGAAGGCATCTCGTGCAGCCATAAGGGAGTAATATCGATTGCTATATGCCATGCCATGGGCAGGTATAATAAGAATAATGGCATGCTAGTGCTATTAGGAATATATGTTTACGAATATTAGTTCTAAATTTTTTCTTTGTAGAAGTATTGACATGTCATGTGTGTTGAATTTGTAATTTCAACAGCGCGCGCGGGCAAAATATTTAATGCACCTCAATACCACCCAGCAAAACCACGAGCCACGTGGAGGCATATCGCAATGGGTGTGGTAAAAAGGGGTTTTTGTCAGAGGGCCTCCGAACAACCTAACCAGCTGACACGCGTCGGGTGTACGAACCCAAAACCACTTTCCCCGGCCGGCAAAGGTCGTTTGTTTTGTCAGAGGTTGGTGAGCGAATTGCGTCCGATCAGGTCGACGGACAAGGATTTCCCTCAACCTGCCCGAACTTTAATTTTACTTTTACGGCACGTTTTATTTAATGTTTTTACTGAAGGTGTCATTAACTTAGGTAAAAGTCTTTATGATTTCATACGGCAGGCATGGGCATAAATTTAATATGGAGTATGGGCGGAAACTATAATGTTTTTTAATTATTTTTTTTTTGGCATATGTTTTTAACTTAGGAGCGTTGACTCCATAGATGTAATTTTATTATTACACACGGGGATTTTTTGCACATGGTGTGAAGAGAAACAGGGCTCCGCAGCATCGAATGAAAACCATGGATTTTTATGCAGCAGAAGTAAAAAAAAGATTTTTTTTGTCTTTGTAATGAAAAATGAAAAGTTTGCACAGCAGTGCAGGAGGAGAAGTGAATGAAAAACCAGTGGCTTGTTTTGTTCCAAATCCATGAATTGTTTCACACAGGTGAAAAGGTAAATCAGTAACTCCCTGTAATTTTGTTTTCACACAACAGTGAATGTAAATGAAATATTTACACACAGTGGTGTAAAATTTCATAGGAGGCAGAGTAAATGTTTTGGTGAATCCCTCTGAGTGAAAGAGGATGAATATGTAAATGTTTTTTTTGTTTAATGAATGGAAATTTTATGGTGGTAAAATACTCTGTCCTGTGTAATTGTTTTAAAAGACTTCTCTGTGTAAAAGATCTTGGAGCAAAGCAAACAGAGCATAGGCTCTGTGTTTTATGTTTTATTGTTTTGGTATTTATCCATCTCAAACAGAAGTAAAAATACCCAACAATGTGAAATATTAACATATCAGTATCGTTAAGTGTATTATTTGTTGAGCAACCAAGTGGCCTTCGTATAAATTAATCCTTATGGATTCTGATTTCCCCATAAGAGAAATGTAGATGGTAGCCAGACACAGGCCAATCGAAATTCCATGAAATTATATGACAAGATTTTACAGGACTTCTTACCCTATGATCAGACCGGTCATGTACGCAGGGGAAAAAAGATATTTCGCACCTCATCTTCGTAATAATGGCGCGATGCCCTGCTATACCATGCGCACATGCATATGGCTAAATTGAACTGCAAGTGGGCAGAGATGGCACTATTACCAAAGAGTTGTGATGTACACATGATTATATTAAGCTTTTTCTAAGTTCTCTTTTACATCCCGGGTAAGGGCTAACTAACCTGTCATAGGGCATTAAATGCCCTCTTAGGTGTAAGGTATAACACACGCCTGCCCGGTGAAGTATGAATGATCTAGATTTTGCCGTGGTGTAATCGGGCTATCGAATTTGCACTTAAGCGGACATTTAATGCCCTATGACAGACTTGTTAGCCCTTGCCCTTCTCTACTATCAGAATAGTACGATGGTTCGGAATATTTTTATCCAGCCTTCTTCAAAATATCAAGCCAAGAGTTATGAACGCTAAGAGCAGTGGTCACCAATGCATATGATAGGTTGGATATAAAATTTTAAAATGTAAGAAGAGCAAAGGAATTAGTAATGGAAATTAGAAATAGGAGAAGTTTGTATTAAAGCTATTAATTTTAAAAATAGGAGAATTATATATAAGGTTATTAATTTCACGTTAAAAATCTATAAAAGGTTTTCCATATTATATTTATATATGCTTAAAGGTATGATGAAAATTTTCATTGTATTTTTTATGATTTACAGATACTTTACATCATATTGTATATTTACATATTTTTTTTTTTTTTTAAACCAACATTATAAATTATACATTTATTTTTATATTTATTTTTAAACAACAACATAATTAGAAATATTTTATTTTAAAATTTTAATAGATTTTAATAATAAAGAATTATATAGTATTAATATGTTTGTGTATACTATGTTTTCATATATATATTGTTAACTTTAAAAATATTAGAGAAAAATTATAAATTAAATATTTCCAAAAATTAAATAGATTTTTTTGGTTGAATTGAGGCTTCTGTGATCCATAACATTTATAAGAAATATTTCTGCCTAAATCACATGCAGAAAATATCTGTCAACGCGTTTCGAACCAACAAGTAGTCTGAGCAGAGCCTTCAATGGCTAACTTGACCAACAACTACTTTTGACTTTAGGACTAGGGTCATAAAAAATTAATATAATTTAATGGACATTAGTTATATTAGGTGACCAAAAATATATAAATAATATGAATGGTGTAAATGGTTAGTTAAACCGGAATTGTTTAATAATTATAAATTATAAGTTATTTAGCATTTAAATGGGAATTAGTTATGTAAAGTACCTTTCTTATATGTATAAAAGATATGTATATATGATGATGATGGTATATATATAACTATATTTCATAGGCTCTGTTAGAATTAATAAATTATTGGAATGACGAAAATTAAGATAACATTAAATATGTAAATGTACAAATATCAATTAATAAATAAATAAAAAATAATGAAAAATTATTATTATTATATATATATATATATATATTATAATATATATATATATAAATAATAGATTAATTAAGAAAAGAAGAAGGTTATTAGAAGGTACTCGACATTGAAAAAAAAATATATTATATATATATAAAATAAAAAATAATAGAAATAATAAAATAATAATAATAAATAACGAGAAAAATACTATAAAAAAAAAGTAAATAAATAAATAAATAGATCAAGCGAGCAGCACAATCTAAAAAAAGAAGGATAAGAACACGATCAAAAGAAAACTACAGAGCTAAAAGGGGGAAACCCTAAGAGGAAGGAAAAGACAAGGCTCCACGGAAAATTATCCGCGAAATAGAGGGAAACAACGAAAGATAGAAAAAGCAAGACTAGGAAGAAATGGCAGGGATCCAACAGCTACTAATCTTCCAGCCGTCATCTCTATTGAGATTGTTTGGCCTTCTTTCAATTTCAACACCTTCCATGAATTTAAGGTGATGGAACTGCGCAACCTTGGCAATAACCTTGGCCTCCTCAATATAAACCTGATGCTTGGTCTTTTTCGCATGCTCTGCTAACGCCGAAGACTTGGTTCTCCCATGTCTTAGGTCAGCTGCATGTTCGCTGATCCTTTGATGGATGGAGCACCCTGTTTCCCCTATATAGCGGGTCCCACAAGAACAAGGGATCAAGACATGAAGGGATCATTGGATAAGAAAATCTCAGTTTGACTTTGCATTAGTTAAACAAGATAAAAATCGAATTTCCATTTGAGCAGAAATATTGGAAGTAGTTAATTGAGGTGACTTGGCACTTGCCACTGAGTTAACTTAGTTAATTTCTATTGGGGAAACTTTATTTTAGCTCAATATGATTGATTGTTGATTTGTATCAATCTATTTCAGTTCATCTGAGTTATTATTGGAATAAGGAATTACTTTGGGGAGGGGGGCGGGGGGTGTGAATCAGTGATAGTGAGATTTTTAATTCTTTTTACTAAATATTCTTTTATTTCTTTCCTTTGTTGTATATTACTTATGAGAGAATTCATTCATAAATAAAGTGAGCAGTAAGATTAAGCATGCATATGTTCATACAATCTATCATATGAGTAGCACGCACATATTGAAATTGGTGTTTTCACGTGGAAACCTAAACTGAAAAGTCCATGAATTTGTTGTTGTTGATGATTTAAATTAAGCACCTACTTAAGTACATCAATTTGTTTGTGAACACCCACTCACATGAGGCACCAAACCTCTTAGGTTACCAAGAACCTACTTTCTAACATAAACGTACTTTCCAAGAGGCACCAACCTCTTCTGAATGCAGGCAACAACCTGCTCTTACCACTGTTCTACTTTTTATACAACTTTCAAACTGAAAAAAGAGGTATATACAATTATGAAAAATACCAATCTGGTTGGTTGCAGAAACAACTTTTGTTGTTGGTCCTCTACTGTTCCACAAACTCCTTTCATCTCATAAAACAACACTTTATCCTCTACTCAAAACCGCATATCCTTAGCTTTCTGCCTTCTGTCACACAGCCTCTCTGCCACACTTCTTTCAGTTCTGCTCTTGCGCTCGTTTCATAGCACTCTCTTTACTCTCATTGCTCAACACTTCAACAATACTCTTTTCCCCCACTTTTCTTGATTATATTTATATTCAATATAAATAATTATATCTATATTCAATATAAATAATTATATCAAATTGAAGTTACTGTCAATTTTTGTCATCTGCGGGCATGCTTTTGCAAGGGGATTCAGTTTGTCGTTAACCCATAACTATAGATTCATGAGAATGGACAGAGGGTTTCTCTATATGAGCAAGCTAGATGCAGGTTTTGTCATTCCTCTCGACAGCATGTCCATCAACAATTTTGCGGAAACCCTAGAGGCCGCCATATGCAATTGTTAATATGGGTTAGAAAAAATGGAATAAAAAGGTTTACCTGCAACTCACACTCTCTCTTTTCTCCGAAACTATGACTAGTTTCCAAAGAGGGTTCTCCACTACTTTCCCGCCTCTGATTTCTATAGCTTTCAACATTTTTTTTTAAACTTTGTGAACCTTGTGCATTTTTTAACTTTGTGAACCTCGTGCGTCAATTGTTTGAGTACTCAAGTATATTTGCATACACAGAAGCTAGTGAATTCTACATAATTCTTTTGATAATTGACAAACTTCCCAAATGTGAGAAGTGGCGTACTGATAATGATGATAGGAAAGAGGAAAAGGATAAATGGTGGTTGAATCATTTGATGGGGCAGATCCCTGCAATGATGACTTCGTTCAGTCAATCTACTTATTATACTCTCTTATTTACCATGTGAACCCAAGAGGTTTTTATTAATATTATTATAATTGCATCTAAAGAAGGAAGATGCTCTGTATGGATGGTAACACTCGAAGATCCATCTCCACTTCACTGTGTTCGAATGTTGGATAAAATTTACACAATGCATTGACTGCATTAAAAAGAAAAATTATTGCACCCAAGTAAACAGATGTCTGATATTCATATGGGGGATTTCATGCAAATTAACTCTACTTCGCAACCTCAATATTCATTGGAGAAATGGGTTTGGATGGTATCAACTCTGTACTACCCTTGTGATTACTTCATCAATCAACTTACAAAACTTGTAGTGCTAAAAGCCGCCTAATTTCAATTGGTTGTTGTCCATTGAGATTCATTGAAGATAACTAGTCCTGTAAAACTTTATCCATGGAAAGATTTAATCAGAAGAAACTCCCAACGTTTTTTATAGAGCTCAAGAAATTTCCATGAATGACATGGACATTCATTTAGAAGACGAGATGTGTCATGATTTGAAACCAAGAAGATCAAAATACTTACAAATAAGTTATTCGGTTATTGATGCAAGAAACACCATCCCATTTTAAACCACATAGATCTTGGCTTTTCCATATGGACAATGTATTTCCTAATTGCTTTTGTATCAACAGTGTGTCCACTGAACACATCGAAATACATAATTGCCCACTTACATCAACATTAACACTGTTAAAATTTTTCATAAATAAATGTACTTATAAGGTGCTCATTGACCAATATCGATAGAGATCATCATTTAAATCCTGCAGTAAACACAAAGGCATGACACGAATGAGAAAAAAAATGAGAGACGAGACATGGCTAATGCGAATACTAGCGAAACAAAAATAGGAAATATAAACGTATCACTTATCACCTATATGTTTTGAGCTTTATGTCATGTGAAATTATGTTGGGGTTAATTTCCACATCTTTCCAATCAACATCAATTCCCATTATATGAGAAATATGATGGTGGGATGGTATGTCGTTATGATGGCTCCTTCTCAGTATAGTTGATTGTTGTAAAGTCTTGAATATACTCCTTAATGGTATACACTAGAGTTTTTCTCACTACAAGTTTAGTGACTATTAGAAAGAACACTTTATGTAGGTGTGTAGGTGTCTAGATTATTTTCTTTAACAAATGGTTTAAGATGGTTTAAGAGGCAAACTTAGCTACCATCTAAGTGTTGGGAATGAATTGCATCATCCACACAAACAATTTTAACCAACTCTAATTTTAACTGGTCCTCCCCAATTATATATATCAAAACTTTCTCCTAGGTTCCAGGAAGAAAGAGTTTACATAATGGATATTGTTTTGCCTATGAAAATTCCCTAACCATGATCTCATGTTTTCCTCTTTAGATTCCCTCACCCAGATCATGAGAGGAACAAACATATATGGATTTATATATACATACAAATAGGAGGTAGATTGGTTCTAAATGTTCTCTAGTGATTTCTAGCATACTAAATTTTACACTATCATGTAGGCTCAATATAGTATCATTCAGGGCCAATATGCATCACCCTTAAACAAAAGTACCCACATGTTTCCCATGTAAAGTATTAATGTATTACCATGAGGCTTAGGCATCATTAGTGAAGCTACATGGAGATGACACCTTGGATGAATATATGATTATTGAGCTACCTCCTAGCTTTCATGATGAGGATTCATCTATAGTTCTTAGGGATCTTTTCCTTCTATAACAGAGATGGAATGGAGGCATGAAATTTGCAATTGAAACTACAAACTTAGTTGTGCTTAATGTTTAGCAAGAAAACCTAAAGGCAATGCCACTGCTAAGATATAAATAACAGAGGTCATTGGAGAAACTTTTTTTTGAGATGACACAAATTAAAACAACAAAAGGAGAGGATACAAAATTTCATGAATCAAGAATCTGAGTATAACATTTTCAAACATATTGTGAATGAATTTTTCCTTTACTTTCACAATTGTGAGGAACCAATTGTAATTGTGCCACTTATCATTGACTTATTAAATGGTTTTCTCTCGAACAAAGATTATGATGCCAATATCATCATGGTCAAATAACAATTAGAATGAGGAATTTCACAATTGTGAGGAACTAGTTGTGCCACTTATCATTGACTTCTTAAATGATATTCTCACGAACAAGGATTATGATGCCAATATCATCATGGTCAAACAATAATTAGAATGGTGACATCATCACATGGTAAGAGCAATACAGTTTTGTTCCAACTAATGTACACTCCTTTCTACAAAGTGAAATATATTGGTTTTCAACCAACATTTATTAAACCAAATTTATGAAATGCATTTGAAGACATTGAGTCCCTATGGAAAGAGAATGATCGACACCTAGTTGATGCTATGGAAATGATTGAGTTAGATAAATACAATGGTCGAAAGAGACAACAAATAATACCATTCTTTTATAGTTTGGACAATTTACACGAGTGAAATAAGGATAAGAAGCAACAAGTAACTAAATTAACAACATCATATAACAAATGATGACGCATTTTATGAGGGTTCCCCGTACTACTAAAGTCTTTCTATTAATATTTCCTCATAAAATTAGACCAATCTCTAATGAACAAAAACTATTATCCATTGCATTGTGAATTAATGTGACATGAGATTACTTTGTTATGAAATATTTGATTTAAATCATTTACTTATAAAGGTTCCAAAATCTTAATGAAGAGAATTTTCATAAATCCTTTAGAGTGAAGTGTGGTGCATGACCTTCACTTTGAAAATATCCTGGTTGGAACCTCCGTGAAACATAACATATGATAAAAAAAGGATAAATTTTTTACTTTTTTTTTTCTATGTTATTGTTTTTTAATGTCATTTCCTTACGGTGTTTCCTTTGCAACATGTGGTGCAAATGCTAGTTCTATTATTTTAAAATGTATTTTTATGTGGACCAAATATCTCCTCATACAAGTTTGTTAAAGCACCTCTATTAAAAATATGATCAATTTTCTTAATTAATTTGAGAGAGTGTAATTTATTATTTTCCCAACAAATGCATTCATATTGGAGAGAATTTTAGGATAAAAACCATATGGAGGATGTTTTATCTTGTCCAATATTTCTAGTGAACACCCCATCTACTCATCAAAAACTAAAATAATTTATTATTATTATATTATTTAAAATAATGTAATTTAAAATAATATTTAATTTATATAAAACAAATTATCTTAAATATGGATAAAATATATGATTTGATTTGAAATGCCTTTTAGTGATTATTATATATATATGATTGGATAAGAAGTCATTTTTATGGGACATAAAGAAATAAGTTAGATGTAGGTTAAGATTTAGAAATAATTTTATGAGTAAAATTTATTCTTTCAAGAATGGTTAATCAATTATTTCAAGTATGGTTTTTTATAAATAATATTAATGAATTTACTATTATTCTTTATTTTTGCTAGAGAGTATAATAATTTCTTTTGATTTTTGATTACTTTTTTTAATTTTAAGTTAGAGATTTAGTTATAATCGATTTTGTCACCTTAGAAAAAAGGAAAAAAAACTACAATTTGTTAATTTATATATTGTAATCCATTAAAAGTAAACAACTTCATAATCATATTGTTTAAAATAAAATTGTTTAACTTGGTATTAATTATTGTTAATAGATGGTAGTATTATTGGCAAAAATCCTAAGCTGTTGTGTATCCAAGTGATTGGAAGTTCAATCCCCCAACATGTCTCACTAACCTAATTAAAAATAAAAATAATATAAATATTATATACTATATATATAATATATATATATATTATATACATATATATATATATACATATATATATATATATATACATATATATATTATACATATATTTATATAATATATATATATATAATATATATATATATACAGTTATATATATATATACATATACATATATATATATACACAATTTGTTAATTTATATATTGTAATCCATTAAAAGTAAACAACTTCATAATCATATTGTTTAAAATAAAATTGTTTAACTTGGTATTAATTATTGTTAATAGATGGTAGTATTATTGGCAAAAATCCTAAGCTGTTGTGTATCCAAGTGATTGGAAGTTCAATCCCCCAACATGTCTCACTAACCTAATTAAAATATTGCTATTAATATTTTAATATATTTCTATTAATATTTATTAAAAGGGATGGCAAGTGTGGGTGGGGAAGGAGGGCATTATTTAGCCTTGATGGATATATTGAACTAACTTATCCTTGTAGTCTATATGCGATTTTGAATAACCAAGTAGAGTTATATACACCACTATAAGGAATCAATCTTGCTAAAAAAATCCCTAATTCACAAGTTAATTATTCTAGGTAACCTCAATAATACCAGAAAGAAAACCTTGGACACTACTTCTTTAGATCTAAAACTCAAATCCATCATTACGAAGATTGAATCAATCTTGTTTTCCATCCCAGAATATCAATTCACCCCTATACTATAATATCGAAATACACGGGAAAAGTCATCTTCCAACGAAATAAATTTTTGTCCTTTTGGAACATTGTGTGAATGGTTCCACCCAAATCCATTTGATTCCTTAACTCATATTCCATTACCCATGAAGTCAAATGAAATAGCTAGGTGATTGAATGAGGGGTCATGTTAGGGAGATTGATGACACATGGCCCAAGACCTTGGCATTATGAAACTATTATGAATAATGCAGGGACGATTTCGTCCACTTGCGAAGACATCCATTGGGAAATATGCTAGTGAGATCACATAGGTTTAGACTCAATTTAGGTTTGCGAGATGAGGGATAGAAGAGACTTCAATTCATGATCATGAATTTAGTTGGGTTTCCTATTTGCACCTGTATAAACTCCATGGTCAATTTATTGAGTTCGGTTGGCTTGATGTGGAATGTAACAAATGTGATGAGTCAGGAACTCTTTTAAGCAAAGTCTTATTTTTTATGGCCATCATTTGTTTTAATTTTGACTACTGGATAGTAGTTAAAGTACTAAAGTATTTCAATATATTTCAATAGCTTCTAATATAGAGAGTTGGATCAAGCTTGCAACAAGAGGAAGTATGCATAGTCTCACTTGAAACATCCTTAGTGAACTCTATTTGTTTTCCCAATTTGAATTTTGAATTTTGGTTGTCTCTTTATATGATATAACTACACTTGATGTATTTAATTAAATTCATATACTTTAAATCCTAATATACTAATAAAATTTCATAAGTACTTAGGATGTTTATTATAGAGAGGATGCCTATAAATCTCTCTATCATTTTGTATTTTATTTTTTTACCAAATACGATACTTTTATAAACAATTGTGGAAATCACTATAGATTTAAGATGTATATATATATATATAAACACATTCAAAATGTTAAGCTATCAGTTGATGTTTCGGAATGTAAGTGTCGCTCAAGCACTACAATGACATCAATGTCTCAGACACCTCAGTGGCTATTGAGTATTAATGAGAACACTTTGAAATAATGAATCCATATAGTTTGATTCTATTTGAAAAATATTTGGAAAAACTAGTGAAAATTATTTTTAAAAAACCAAATGTTTCAAACTTCAAAGTGAGTCCAACTTCACGGGATCATAATTCACAATGAGATGTTTTTTATGTGATGTAGAGCTAATTCGTTCGAGTAAGAATTGAGTCCACACTAATAATAACACAACTCAACCTACTTGGTAGTCAAGGAAAAGAAGAATAAAAAAACTAACACACTAACCCTAAACACCAAACTATTTACAGAAATAGTGAACCGAGCAGTTCTCTAAGGTTGGGACCTTAGAATACTATAGGGCCTAAGCTACATGTAACTTATAAAATGAATAAAAGAAATTGACTACAAATCCTTTATACATGAACAATTAAATAGACAATAACCCTCTTATTAATGTCAAACATTGAACATATAAGTGAAAAAATAATAATTGCAGGCATATTGTTAACTTACCGTTCCACATCAATGATGTTTTGGTTGTTATGTGATAGATTTATATTTTAATATGAAAATGTTAATTATTAGTATGATATGTGTTGTTAATTCTTAATGAATAAGATTACATTATACAACAATTAGATATCATGAAAGAACATTAATTAACCCCATTATTATTATGGAGTTTAGTTAAACAAAATGTCTTATTTGGGATTTGAACTCATAACGTCCAAGTTGTACAATGAGTGACTTTACCATCAAACCATACACACAACTTGTGTAATACTCTTTTATTATATACTTCAATTATTGTATATATAGTCACTTTATGAAAAATGAACCTTAATTCATTATGTAAGAGTGTGATTAAACTTAATAAAGAATAAGATTAATTTTCAACAACAACTAGATGTTAAACAAAATGTAGCAAATGAAAAAGTTAGTGAAATTAAAAAAAAAAATAGTATGTATGGAAACTAAACAAATTTAAAAATATGGTTAACTACAACAAATACTAAATTTCAACCCGACATGGAAATTACTCTGGAAGCTCAAAGCTGCCCCTCGAACCCGTTTACTTATGTGGAATATTTTGTTTGACAAGATTCCAATGGGTCTCAATTTGATGAAGAGATCTTTTCATGGCCCTTTCTGGTGTCAATTATGTCGCAATAATGAGGAGAGTACTGAACATCTCTTCCTAAACTGCCCCATCACCAAGAAGCATTGGAACACCATTATAGCTCACTATCTAGGCTTAAATAATTGGCATGGTTGGAGCATTATTGACACCTGGAGCATATGGTGTGAAAACCAAAATGGTAAATCCAGGAACATGCCTCTTCTCATTTGCTGGTCACTATGGATTGCAAGAAATCAATCTATATTTAACCAAAAGATACCCCATTGGCCCGCTATCATGATCAAAACTATTGCAGATTTCGATCTACTTCCCGAGGAGGATTCCAATACCCCTCCCCGTATTATTAAGCCTTAAATCATTGACAAATCATTACCGTGGGAATTCTTTGATGGTTCTACTCAAGAGGTGGGATGTGGTGGTAGTGCCATACTTTATCTAAATGAAACTCATTGTTTCAAAATTCAAATGAGATTAGGCAGGGGAACAAATAATTATGCTGGACTATGCACTACAAAACATCTCATACATTTTGCATTAGAAAAGCATTGCAGACATCTTCAACTATTTGGTGATTCCAAAATCATTTACAACTAGTTAAATATAGCATCTCACTGCAATGAATATTCATTGAGGCATATATTAGAAGAGGCTCACAAATTGATAGCTACTTTTGACTCATTTTCCTGTCGCCACATTTACAGGGAGTGAAATTCAGGGGCAGACTACCTTTCCAAAGAGGCGGAACTTAGACAAAGCGATGACTAGCTAATAGAGGAAGAGATTGATGGGACTTTCCATGAGCACTATCACAGACCATTTGTGGAACTCAGAGAAAATGGGCTATAGGCCCTTTATTTTGCTTAACTTTTTATATATTATGTTATTTATGTTTTCTGCACTTGATGAACTACACATGGACATATGGTACTGTTTTTGATACTTAGATTCTCTCTCTGAGAAGAGATAGAATTCAAATTTTGTTTTATAACTCTATAAGAGAATTGGCACAGGAACAATATGAAATGTTACCAAGACTCCCTGCGTGGAGATACATAATTGAACTTTTTTGTCTATTTTTGAACTCGATAGGCAACTCTGCCTCCATCTACATATGCTTTAGCATCTACAAAATGTAATTTCTTATATATTAATAGAAATTATGACTTTTTTCCAAGGGAAAAAAAAATACTAAATAAATTAGAGGTCAAGACATTAGTGAACATTATATACATAAATTAAGGTTAATGTGATATACAATAAAAGGGCACTTGTCTGTGGAGTTGCTTTTTTCATAGACTGAGCAGATTTCAATTGAATTCAATGCACATTCATTCTGAGGGTGCCTCCTTGTGCATATAGAGCAGAAAATGGCTAAGGCTCTCTCTGCTTCCTCTTGTTTTCTCTTAATGTGCATAGTGTCCATCTATAGGACAAGGGTTTGTAGTATCTCACTCTTGAAATCCTCCATCATGTTTCCAATTTCACCCTTGATGGATGTATTGGAAGAGGATGGGCTGACCATAGGTTGAATACTCCTACCCTTTTTCCTAGCTTCCCTAGAATGGTTTCTAAAGACAGTCTTGATATCCTCATAGGGTAACTGGTAGATGTCCCCTCCTACTAATAAGTTTAGGGTATCCAGAATATCCTCCCTTACCCCTCTAATCAGAACTATCTTCAATTACTCAAGGTCAAGTGTGCACCTGGACCTTTTGTAGCTAAGTTGAAAGCTTTCTTGGTAATCCTCTAGGGATTCATCATGCCTTAAGGTCATCCTAAAAATTTCCTCTTTAATGTCTTTAGACCTGCAGTAGTCTCGATACTTGTTGTTGAAGGCTTGTTGCATCTGAGCCCAAGTTGTGATGCTATGCCTAGGTAAACCCATGAACCAGCGCAAAGTTGCATCCTTGAGAGTGGATGGAAATAGTTTCAACTTCTTCTCATCATTGGTGTAGTCATAGGTTTTGCATATGAAAACAAAATCAAACAATAAAGTGTCTGGATCTTCTGAGGTCGGGCCATGGAGGAAGGGTAGAGGGGCTTATATTCTTCATCTTAGTATCCCCATTGGTTTCCCTGACGGGGAAGGCACCCTCAACTCTTTCTCTATTTCCTCTGTCATTTCTATTTTCAGCCATTGGGTTAGTAGGAATGGGTTCTTCTTCTTCTTCTTCTTCCCCTGTAGGCTCTTCAAATATCTCAAATTTCTCACCTAAGGGTTCCTCCAATTCACAACCACCAAAGAAGAGGGAAGGTTGGCTGTTTGAAGTGGTGGGGGTATTTGGAAAAAATTTCCCTAAGTTATCCCTATTCCTACAAGGCATGAAAGAAGTGTTTTTGTTTTTGTTTTGTGTTTTTTTTTTAACTTTCAAAATGATTGTAGAATTGAAATTGCAGATTGAATGAAAACTAACTGACTGAATGTAAAAAAACTTCTTGAATGAAATCTTACTTATAGAATGAAAATGAAAGCAAAGAATGCAGAATGGAAAAGAAAGAAAACTAAATTACTGTTGCAGAAATGAAACTAATAGCAGAATATAAGAAACAAGAAATGGAAGAAAGAAATAAGTAATCACATATTACTCAGACACCTCCCCGACAACGATGCCAAAAAGTGATGAGCACTAGTATTGCAGCAAGAATGCTGCAACTCCTAGGGCTACCAACTTTACTTTATCAACCTGGGGTTCATACAAACTTGGAGGTGACAGTGTTGTGTACACAAGTAAAACTGATGGGTCTGCTCTTTGTCATTGCTCGGCTGGTGATAGACCACTGGGGTTTTTCAAGCCAGAATTCTATGGATTTAGAAGAAGCTTGATTACTCATGAGAGAAAGAGAAATCTACTCTAAGAGAAATCTTGTCTACTGCAGTAAGGAAGAAGACTGAAATCAAATGCTAAAAACACACCATTTTCTAACTAACTACTAAGAGACTATGCTTCAAAAAGAATGCTAAGTTAACATGTATGCAATCCTACTATCCTAAGCATGTAAATTCAAAACATCAAACATTCTACTACTATGCATGTAAATGACTAAAATAAATTTGTTTTTTCTTTTTGTCTTTTTTAATGGAAAAGTGTGAAAGCTAATCTCTTTTGGTGATGTGGTAGGTGGCTTAGGGATGTTGGTGAACGGTTAGAAGGTTGGGGAGACCAATAGGTAACATTTTCTAGCTTCCTAGAGGTTTCTCCCTCAATTCAGCCTCAAAATAGGCCACTACAGGAAAACCTACATGATGTCCTAAAAACCTACAGGATTCCATGTATTTCTACAGGATCTAGCTGAGTGAAAAAGGATGGGTGTTGAAGGTGATGGAAGGCTTAGGGAAGGTGGTTGGTGGATGGAATGAGGTAAGGAAATACCTAGGATCACTCTAGAACTCAAAACCAAAGTTGGAAGATGGCTGGATTTTCTCAACAAGTTTGGAGAAGTTTCCTTGTGAAATGATGAAATTGGTGAGGGTTTTAGTGCAAGCAAGGAATGATCATGGATGGATGAAGTTGGAAGGAGGTTGCTAACTATGAGATCTCTCTATACTTCTGAAACACCTGCACTAAATCAAACATTGACATTTACCCAAAAATCATGTAAACAAGAAGAATTTCAATGATCTAGCAAAACAAAGTTTAATGAGCTAACTGTCTACTTCATGCATGAACAAAACTTGCAGAATAAGATGGAATCATTGATGATATCTAATGTATGATGGAATATGGAAGAAATTATAACTAAATCCTACTCTTGCAAACTGATCAAATGTTGGCCTAAGTACAAAAAACCCTAAATTCCATGAGAAAGAAAAATTCTGTCTTTTTGGGGCTGCATAGGAGTTCTTTCCTCAAATCATGATCCCTGAAGGAAGAAGTGAGACCAAACCAACTATTGAAAATTTTTTGATGTTCCTTTATCTCTTCTAAACTACCACTGAAGTAAAGCGCAAATGGAAGCAAACTAATAAGAAACTTAATCAAATCTACACTACTTACAATGGAATAATCCTAAAGACAATTCAACCATTGAGCTATGAAATCAATCTAAGCATAGAAATAAAAGAAGAGGAGCCTTTGTTTCTAGGGTTGGTCCCTAACCCAAGAGCTTCATCCCTCTGAGTTAACTCAGTGTTGGATCAAGGAAATGCTCATTCTCATTATCAAAACAGAAAATTACATAGCAATGTCTTCCACAAGTCTTGAACTCAAAAATGACTAGTGTTTTTACAGCAAAAATTCGAATCCTAATGAGGCTCTAGGCCTCTTTACTTATAAAACTTAAGTCTCGAATGAATTCCTTAAATCTAGGGAGGCTCAGCTCCCAAAATTGAGATAAACTAACTCTTTAACTGTCACTTGCTCAACTGCCTTTTGATCTCCATGACTTGGTTGCTTGTACTCTGAGCTAGTGTGATAAATGGAGGAATATTTGAATGAGGGAGGAGTAAATGAGGAGGATTTACCTCCTATAATCTCTCTTCCTTGTGTCATTCGAGTTTTAGTGCTTAATCTAGCCAAAATTCCCTAATTTTCCCTCACAAACTTGCATTCAATGCACATTAGTCCACTAGGCATAATATCTCACTTTGACTCATCTCATTAAACAAAATATAATCAAAATATGTAATAAATTGTGAGAAGAGTTGATTTGAATAAGCTGGGAGGTGAATTAATGTCCATATAGTTAGCCAATGATGAGGCTCATCATCACCCCCTACTAAAAGTGTTGCTCATCCTCTGATCAACTCAATCAATATCCATGTCTCTCATAGCTCTAGTGGCCTCCCTAACATCCCATGTTTTTGCTATAGTTTCCTTTTCTTGTGCATAGAATACTGCCTTCCTTTGTATCTCCTCCCATTTCTTTCTTTATTATTCTTCCTTCCTTCCTTCTAAAATCCCTAAGAGCAGTGGTCAACTGAGTTTCAAGCCAATCCATTTGACTTTGAGTCTCTGGAGGGTTTGCTTGTACATGGGTGTCATATTCAGTGCTTATCTCATTCTTTGAGGAGAATGGTACTCTCTGATTTTCAAACTGTATGGAAAAGTTTACCATCTCCTTTGGCAACCTTGCATGCTGTCATCCCCTAATAGCCTGAACATATCCTCAAAATGTGTATTTACTTTCTCTTGGGCAGCAAGAGACCTGGGTGCAAGTTGAGGATCATTTGCAATTAAGTTATGTGTACTGATGACAACCATTGGATTTGACTGCTAAGCTCTTATCATGATAGGATTTGTTTGTTCCCTTGCCATTATCTTCTTCATCTCTGCAGCCCTTTCTTCCTCATGGTTCATACATGATGCCAAAGCCATCAACTGTAAATCCCATAGTTTTGCATTAGGGTCCCATAAATTTAGATCTGTCAAGGCTAAGTTATGTAGGTAGAACTCAGACATCTTATCCCTATCCTTCAATGTGCTTTGATCACAAAGATCAACGAACTGTCTATAATCTTGTAATGGCATAGTGCCTCTCTATGTTAGGGTCTTGATTTGGAACTGCAACCATTGTTACTTAAGGTATAATGCATAGGAATTAGCTGGCATCCTACATAGGATTGCCTCTCAAGATAGATTGGCCATGGATGCCAATTGATTTTGTCTCTCTTGTAGATGTCCTTTCAACCATGCATTTTCTGCCTCCAACTAAGCTTTCATTATGGCCTCTCTGTCCCTCTGGCTACTTAGTTCTCTGCCCATCTCCTTAAGCTTTTCCTCCATGTGACCTATGGCCTCCACTCCCTTGGACTTGGCAATCTGCATCCATCTATGTGTTCTTGCTCTTTCTTTCTCAAGCTCAAAGAATAATGGGATGACAATTTTTTGTGGAATGACCCTACCCCCTTCAACAAACATGTAGTAGGAGTCAAGGTTAGGTTGAGGACTAGGTTCCCTTAGCTATGGATCCTCCTGCTTTGTTTCTTGCTGCATACTCTCTTCTTTATCCAATTTTTGAGTTACCTGTAGGATTGCCTTCATTTCCTGTAGGTCCTGCTGTGTATCCTATAGGATGCCCTTTCCTTTAGATGAGGCAGATCTAGTCACATACCTTCTCACATAAGTGATAGGAGACTTATGGGAGGCTTGTCCTGAGGATCCTTCTCCTTGAGTTTGCATAAGAGGAGCCATCTTATCCTGCTACTTAGGTGAGTCTTCAATAACAATAGGAAACTTGGTGGGAGTTTGAGGTTTTCCCTACCTTATTCTTGTACTTTTTCTTGTCCTAAATTACAATCGAGTTTGTCTTTGTCTTTTGCCTTTTTTTTGATAGGGGTGCTAAGGGAAGTGAGGGCAGATGTTGCCTCTTTCTCAGTGGGTTTTGGAGACACCCTAGGTGACTCCTCCTTATGTTCTGCCTCCTCTTTTCCATTCCCCTTTTCATCATTGTCTTTCTCCTCTGCTTCTCCCTCTAGTTACTCACTTTATTCATCAGTTTCCTCCTTGGCATCTTCTTCTGTCTCTTCACCACTTTCCTTCTCTTACTCTTCCTCTTGTTCCTCATCTATTCCATCTTCATCCCTCTCTATTTCTTCTTCATATCCTTCATTGGTAGTGGGGCTCTTGTCATATTCAAGGGCTTTTATATCTCCCTCTATTTGCATGTCTCTGAAAATTGCTCATGTGAGAGGAATTCTTAGGTGTTGGAGGGAATCTTTTATGATGAGTCTAATTAACCCATGATGGGCTAGCTCTTGATGGTTTCCTTCCTACACCTTCATGCTCATATCTATCATTTATTAAAGAAGGAAGTAGGGTATGCTGAGTCTGTATTGAGGAGGTGTGTCTGCCCCAAAACTCAATTCTTCAAGAAGCTTAAAGTGGTATCCATATACCACATTGTAGCTACCTTCACATGAGATATAATTTATAAGGTGGTAGCTAATTTCATTCCAAGGATAGGGTAGGCTTGCTCTCCTCACTCCATTTTTGTCCATGGCCTCCTCTCTTTCTAAAAAGAATTTCTTCTTTGCAGTTTGGCTATTTCCCTTATCCTCCATTCTCCAAGGCACTCCTAAGGGAAGTGTGGTAATTCTTCCTATGAGTTCAGAGGTGAGTTCTATGGAGAGGCCTCTCACCACAACAGTGGCATGGGTCCTAGTCAGTGAAATTAGGGAGAGAGAAAAATCGCTGGCTACTTCATCATCATACCCCCTTAGTTTCTCAAGGAAACCCATCTAATTATGCCTTGTGAATAGCTCTAGCACAGGAGGGTGCTGATGAATCCTCACAGTGTTGATGGGCTCCCTTCTATTAAACCCCCCTGCCATTTTCTCTGATGGATGGAGGAGTGTAGATGTCTGATACACAATTTTAATGAAGGAGTAAATTTAATTGAAATTTCTGTGTATAGAATTCCCCTATACTGCAATCAATTTCAACACACTAGAAGATTTTTTATGTTCCTTTCACTTGGAAAAAAGTGGGGAAATGTAGAGCCTACCTCCTTAACACTGCTTGATGAAACCACCCTCTGTTTTTCACTTCTAAAGCTACTCATTGCCAATCCTAAAGACTACTTGATTATATCCTATAGGATTTCCTATAGGATCCTATAGGTGGTCCTGCGCATGAAGAGAATGAAATTTGCCTTTCCTGTAGACTGCTTTAGGGCCGAAAGCGATTTTTCTAGTGAGAACCTCTAGAATATGAATTCTTCTATGCATGGGGATAAATGTTTATTTCCTTATATGGGTGTTTTGAGTGAGGTGGTGTGCTAGAAACCGAGGTACAAATATCTATTTTTGGATCGTTGGTCCCACTACCACATCATCATTCTCCTCACCTCATAATCAACTCCTAATTCGGGCATCTGTAGCTTACCTACTTTCGACCTCATCCTTCTTTTCCTTCACTTTACTGCTGCCACATGTGGAAGGACTAACTACTTTGTCCTCATTGATTGATCCAAGGTGGCCAAGTGAACTGGCCACCTTCCGCTTATAAACCAACTCTTTCACAACTTTTACATCGTTTGATCACATTATGTGAATGAGAGAGTGGAAGTGAGATACTTACCTGTGGTAATGATACCTTGATGCAGTTTTTTGAAGAAATGAAGTCTTTGCTATGTGTTGGTTGCATGTGCTTCTCTCCCTCCTTTTATTATCCTTTTATGGTTTTCTTTAATGTGCAGGTACCTGGTGTTGATGATGATGATGTTGATGTGGCTGCTAGGCTTTGGAAGAGCTTCTTCTACCTTTGAATCTCCATGCTTGAAAATGAATGCAACCTATGATTTTTGTTTTGTGGGATAGGCTGCTACAGGATTTCCTACAGGATGTCCTGTAGCTTCTTCTCCCTTAAAAATTTTAATCATTTTCTACTGCTGGGACTTGAGGATGATTGGCATGGGCAGAGAAGGGGTCTAGGGATTTGTGCATGAGGAAAAATAACCTTCAGGTGTTGTCCCCTTTCTTTCTGCCTTCATCCTCTTTCCTCTATGTTTTTTCCTTGAAAACTGACTTTTGTGACGAATGCATAGGTGATCGTGGTGGAGAGAGGTATGGATGAGATGGTGAAGTAGGGATTTCTTTTTCCTGACATGGACAGGTCATTCCCTTGCTCTAGGTTTACTTCTTTTAGGAATCCCAAGCCACTATAAATCCTACAGGATCATCCTGTAGGTTTTAAGGAAATCTTGTAGGTTTACGGGGAATCCTGTAGAAAACACAGAATGATCTAGATTTAAATAGGAACGCAACAAATTACAGAGATAACCATAAACACAAAGATGCAATAGAAATAATACTTCATTTCATTAATGTAAAATATGGACCCATGTTACAAACAGAAAATGGAAATAAACAGCTAGGGCGATGGTAGCTTATCTCTGAGAAGAGATGTGGTGGTTACATGCCTCTGAATTGTGTTACAATGAGGCTCGAAGGCCTATTTATTGTTGAGAAACAATGGAAAACCCTTCACATCCCAAAACCTAACCCTAGAAGATGAAACACCAAATTGTGGGCTCTGTTTGGGTAAACTGGTACATCAATTTCCCGAGGTCGTAACTTTGGCATATGATCTCCGTTTGACGCGTACAATAGCTCGTTAAAAAGATCTATCTGAGCACTACTACTTTGGGAAGGGAAAGATCAGTCCATGGACCCATGTTGCCCCAATATTTCCCAAAAAACGTTGTTTAGGGCCTCAAAACGGCTCCAGAAGTTCAAGACCCAAAAAACTGCTAAAAATAGTAAACTGTGCTACAATTTAGGAAACTGAAAAGCTGAAAGAGACAGTTGTGGGGGTCCAAATGGGATAGGTGGTGGCCACCAACATACACCTGGATCATTCCTCCCCCCTTAGGAAGCAATGGTCCCCATTGCGTTGAGTTTCTCTCTGAGATGAGGAAGCTTCTGCTGAGTCGGGTCTCTAGTGAGTTGTTCTGCAATCTCTGATGTGTCCAGTAATGGTGGGAAGGATGGTCGATGATAGTCCACACTGAACACTCGGTGCAAGAAAAGGAATGGAGGAATGTTGTGCTCCAAGCATTATTTCCCATAGCCTTGGTAATGTTGTAAGGACCATGTTGGAGCGGTTTGAGCTTCTGATGGGCTCTTGTCAGGCGTTCTTTCTGCAAATGCAACTAGACTTTTTTGCCCACTTGAAGCTTTTGTGATACCCCTGTGGGTGAGGAGAAGTTGTTCCTGTGTTCTATCATGACTGTATCCCTTTGCTACTATTGCTGCGTGGAGGAACCCTTCGTGGGGGTCATGGATGTGGTGACGATCTTCCCCTTACTTTGGGAGTGAACTAGACAGATGAATTTCTTGGTCTGGGAGATGAGCTTGCTACCTTTCTTAGTAGTGCTCAAAGAGGTGGCAGTAGGTGGGGCTAACTCCGGTATCCTGTATAATGAATCATCTAAAGAAATAATAATAGCGTGAGGCCTTGACTCATACACAGCATGTCGCCTCCACAAATATGGCTGGCCTAATAGTACATCACAAACATCCAGAGGTGTAATATCACACAACAACTCGTCTGTGAAGGGCTTGATGCTATAGGGAAGGTGACACTGTTGGCGAACTTAGAGATCTCATCCTTTAAGAAGCCACCCGATACTATATGGTTGTAGGTGTGGTGTAGTCGATAGGCCCAACTGCTTCACGACCTCTATTGAAACGAGGTTCTTTTGGCTGCCACTATCGACAATGAATTGTAGCGGTTAACCCTTCACCCACATCTGTGAGTGGAAAAGACGCTCCCCCTCCTCTGGGTCTTCAGGCTCATTTTTTTGGATCTTGGCGATGGCAACAGTGGCACTGGGATCTGTATCAGTGATCTGCTTCCCTTTGCCATTCCCCTTGTCGAGTTCTGGCTTAGGGTTGGAACATGCATCTGATTCGGAAGCCTTCAACTCGGCCACCAGCGACTGCTTGGTATGTCACTCACTTGTGTTATGAGTGGGACTCTTGTGGAACTCACACCACTTTCCTATGTCCTTTGGCTTCATGGTGTTGTTCTATTCTTGCGGCTTCGACGGGTTGTCTTGGGTCACCCCACCTTGGCTTTGTCCTTTGGGCTTCAGATTTGCAGATCCAAAGTCTCGCTTTTTCTGTTTGAACATTTGCTCGATTTTGGCAGCGTATCAGTATGCCATGCTGAGCGAGGAGATGTTTAGGAACTCCATCTCTTCCTTGATGTATCTATGTAGGCAGCCACGGTATTTGAGTACCAGATGTAGCTCAGAATCTTTGATACCCAACTGTGTGCGAAGGGTATGAAAAATGTTTGTTAACTCTGGCACATCTTGGTCCCATCCCTGCTGTAGTGTGGTCCATTTGATGTATTTGTCCTCATAGATTTTGACAGGGTAGTACTGCTCCTTGACAGCATCCCAGAATGAATCCCAAGTGGGTGCGTCTGAAAATAGTGAACCCATGCTTTCATCCTTCTGCTCGCAGTAGATTTCCCACCAGTCCTTGACATGGGGGGCTGCTTTGAGAGGAGCGAAAACAATCTTTCTCGACTCGAAAATTCATGAATAGAAAAATACCCATCTAGCAGATTTAACCATTTATCTATGACATTTGTGTCTATTTGATCCTCGAAGATGGGGATTTCAAAATTAACTTGTACCTTAAATGGTGTGGCATTTTCAGAGTAGCTGTTGGAAGCCGATGCATCACCTCTGGGTAGCCGTTGAAGGATCTGTGCAAAGTTTTCCATCATCGCGTTCCTTTGTCGCTTGAGGGCTTCTTCGAGCAAGATTTTAATAGGATCTCCTACTTCCTCGTCTTTCTTTTCATCCACCATGGGAGGTCGTCGGGTTTTGCAAGGTTGGTCTTGCAAAGGTTTGACCAGTTCAAGCCCTAACTCCTTATATCTCGACCTCGTTGGGGACATGCAAAGAAAAATAGAGAAAAAGCTGACCGCTCTGATACCACTGATCCGGATTTAAACAGGAATGAAACAAGTTACAGAGATAACCATAAACACAAAGATGCAGCAGAAATAATACTTCATTTCATTAATGTAAAATACTGAGATATGCTTACAAACAGAAAATGGAAATAAACAGCGACGACGATGGTAGCTTATCTTTGAGAAGAGATGTGGTGGCTACATGCCTCTGAGCTGTGTTACAACGAGGCTCGAAGGCCTATTTATTGTTGAGAAACAATGGAAAACCCTTCACATCCCAAAACCTAACCCTAGAAGATGAAACGCCAAATTGTGGGCCCCATTTGGGTAAATTGGTACATCAATTTCCCGAGGTCATAACATTGGCATACAATCTCCGTTTGACATGTACAATAGCTCGTTAGAAAGATCTATCTGAGCACTACCACTTTGGGAAGGGCAACATGGGTCCATGGACCCATGTTGTCGCCAGATTTCCCAAAAAACGTCGTTTAGGGCCTCAAAACGGCTCTGGAAGTTCAGGACCCGAAAAACTGCTAAAAATAGTAAACTGTGCTACAATTTAGGAAATTGAAAAGCTGAAAGAGACAGTTGTGGGGGTCCAAATGGGATAGGTGGGTGGCCACCAACATCCACCTAGATCACAAAACCCTTGCAAACTGAGGCAAATGAGTGGAAAAATGGAAGGAATGATGGAATGATGAAGGATAATGAATGAAGAAATAAAACATGAGCTTCATAGGTCCCTTTTGATTCTCTTTTGTTGCTCTGATCATCCTCCTACTAACCTGCAAACAATATTTTCATAATTTCTCTTTTCTCTCCTTTTTTATCTATTTTTTTATTGAAAACAATTAGTCTGCCTCCAAGAGGTTTTCATCCTAGCTGCTTGCCCTGGGCGTCTCAAGAGAGGTTTTCACCCAAAGATCTTTTTTATTTCTCTTTTATTTTTGTCTTGACACCATTGTGCCACCTCAAGATGTTTTCAACCCTACAGTGGGACTCAGGAACCTCATGGATTTTTTCACCCGAGTCTCCTTATTTTTTCTTTTTCTCAGTGACTTGTTGATGTAGGAGCTGAGAATTGCTTCACCACCATCATTGTTTTGCTGATACCATCAATGAACTCTTGCTTTGACAATGGCCTCTTGTAAAATTTCAATATGTACCCATTAACAAGTAAAGGAATGACCTCTGCATCTATGGTTCTAATATGCACTCAACCACTATCATGACATTTCTCTATGACATAAGGCCCTAACCATCTAGTCTTTAACTTGCCCCTAAAGTCTTTATATTTGGAATCATATAACAAAGCCCAATCACCTTCTTGAAATTTCTTGTCCCTGATGTTCTTGTCATGCCACATCTTCCTCCGAAATTTGAGTTACCTATGCGTGTAGGAGGGCCTGCATTCTAAACTCATCTAACCCATTCAACTGGAGCAATCTCTCTTTTTGTGCAATGCTGAGATCTAGATCTAGTTGGGCTGCCATCCTCAATGTATTGTACTCAAATTCAATGGAAAATAGGGCCTTCTTCCCATAGACCAACTCATAGGGTGTGAATCTAGTGGTGGTCTTCTAGGTGGTATTGTAGGCACAGGTGGCCTCAACTAATCTATTTACCCAATCTTTTTTGTAGCTGCTAACCACTTTGGTAAGAATTCCCTCTAGTTCTTTGTTGGTCACCTCCACTTTCCAATTAGCTTGTGGGTGATAGGGAGTGGAGGTTCTATGCTTGATATTGTGTTGACTTAATAGGTCTTCAATCATGTTGGATGTAAACTGGCTGCGTTGATTAGTGACTAGTTCTCTAGGGTACCCAAACTTGTAAAATACATTTTCCCTTAAGAACTCAGCCACTTTCTCCTCTATTACTGCCTTGATTGCCTTGGTTTCAACCCACGTAGTCAGATAGTTAGTGCACACAATGGTGTATTTCTTTTTCTTAGAAGGAGGGTCAATAGGTCCAATGAAATCCATGCCCCACTTGTTAAATGGCTCGAAAGTCACTTGAGGTTGCAGAGGCATTTCATCTCTTGTAGTAGGCTTTCCCATCTTTTGGCATCAATCACACTGATTAGTGTATCTTCTCACATTCTAATGAAGAGTGGGCCAATAATAACCAGCTTGTAACACTTTGAATGTTGTCCTCTTTGCTGCAAAGTAACCTCCACAAGGCCCATCATGACAGGTCAGAAGGATATCAAAGACTTCCTCCTCCTTGACACATCTTCTCAAAATTTGATTTGGGCCTAGATTGAAGAGGTTTCCCTCAATCCAAGTGAATGGGGCACTCTTCCTCACAATCTTGCTTTTCTCTTTGGATGACAAATTCAGTGGGAACTGTGCAAATACCAAATAGTTTGCTATGTCAGCAAACCATGGAGAGAGAACTGAAATTGTGAATAAGTGTTCATTCGGAAACTGATCATCAACCACCCCTTCCTCACCTATAGGAAAAGTTAATCTGTCAAAAAATATGCAAAAACATTTTCCTTACCAGGCTAATCAACAATAGTTATATCAAACTATTGTAATAAAAGTAATCATCTAATAATCCAGGCATTCACATCAGCTTTATTCATTAAATATTTAATTGCATCATGGTCAGTATGTACAAATGTTTGATAACATGTAATGTAATGCCTAAATTTGTTCAATGAATGCACAACAACCAGGAGATCCTTTTTAGTCATTGTGTAGTTCATTTCGGCCTTTGATAGATTCTTATTGATTAAGTAAATGGCATAAGGAATTTTTTCAACGATCTGGCCTAGAGTTGCTCCTATGGCTTTGTGTGAGGCATCATCATGTATATGAAAAGGAAGGGCCCAATTTGGGCCTCAAAGAATTGGTGCAATGGTTAAATTGTCCTTCAGGGTGTCCAAGGCCTCTTGACAACTTTTTGACCTTTCAAACTCAGAGTCTTTGGCCAACAACCCAAATAAAGGAGAAGCTAACCTGTTCAATTCTTTTATGAACCTTCGATAATATCCAGCTAAACCTAGAAAACTTCTTACATCTCTCTGCTTTTGCGAAGATGGGACCCTTTGGATGATAGCTATTTTGTTTGGGTCCACCTGCAGTCCTTGCTAGGATATTGAATGGCCTAGCAAAGTCCTTGTAGTCATCAAGAAATCACAATTTTTAGATCTAAGGGATAGGTCATTTCAATGCATTTGTTTAGTACCTTACATAAGTTTGACAGAGCCTCCTTGAAATCACACTCGTAAGGTGTAAAATCATCCATATAAATCTCTACTACATCATGGACTAGCTTGGCAAAGATACTTAGGACTTCTCTCTGGAAAGTGGTAGGAGCATTGCATAGGCCAAAAGGAAGGACCCTATAGGTGAAAGTACCCCAAGGAAAAGTGAAGGTGGTTTTATCCTGGTCTTCTAAGCTGATTTGGATTTGATTGTACCCGCTAAATCCATCTAGGAAAGAGAAAAAAAATTTCCCTGCCAAGCCATCTTGCATTTGGTCAATGAAAGGTAGAGGGAAATGGTCCTTCTTTGTGGCTTTTTTAACTCTCTATAATCAACACAAATCATCCACTTACCAATTTTATTTGGAACCCACACCAAAGGAGAGACCCACTCACTATCTGAGATAGGGTTAATGAATCCTGCATCTCGCAGCTTTTGCAGTTCTTATTTGACTATATCCTTAAGAGCTGGATTCATCCTCCTTTGGGGTTGTCGGACTGGTTTGCATCCTTCTTTGGTATAAATGTGGTGAGTACACATCAAGGGGTGCACTCCCTTCATTACTTTGTAACTCAAAGCAAAGGCATCCAGATGTTCCTTTAGCATGTTGCACAACTTTTCTTCTTGGTGAACAGAAAGAGATGGGTTGATTTTCAAAGTTCTCTCAGGGCCAAATTCTATGGTTTTGACATGGGTAGGGTTGGAATCATTAAGAATAGATCAATCTGATGGCTGTTCTAGGTTTCCTTTACTACTTCTTCCAAGGACAATATACTGGGAGTTGGACTTTGGAGTATGTATTCAATCAAATCATCTTCATCTGGTTGTCCTCCTCCCATGGTTGTTTCTAAGGTATAGAGTTGGGTGGAATAAACTTCATCTTCTTCCTCCTCTTCCAGTTATAAAGGTAAGTCATGTTCTAGAGATGTCTGAGCAGTAGGGTATAGGACTAACTACTTGGACATATGCCCATTTTTTATAGTCATATTTCCAGCCCTGCAGCTAATGTAGGCATCGATAGTGGCTAATCGGGGCCTACTAAGGATGAGAGGGTAACTAGTAAGCTTGGCCTTAGGCTGGAAAACTAGGAAATCTGTAGGGTACTCCCAAGAGTCAATGGAGACCATCACATACTCCACAATCCCCTTAGGGGTTACTGTAGAGCAGTCTGCAAGTTGCAAGACTGTTGTGGTCTTTCTTAATGAACCCTGGAGGTTGAGCTTGAGCATAGTGTCCTTGGTCATCACATTAATGGTAGCCCCAAGATCAATCAAAGTGTGTGGGACAATGGTGCCATTCATGTGCTCATCTACTACAGGGCTTCGAGGGTCCAAATAATTTGTACATATTACCTGCCCCAACGTTAAGTCACACATCTGTCCAATGACATTAATGGTAGGGGAATCTCTTTTTTGCCTCCCTGGATGCTTGAAGCACCTATCCTTAATCAACTTGTTGTAAATAGGCACATCTTTTATAGCTTGGGGGTTCCTCCAATTCACAACCACCGAAGAAGAGGGAAGGTTGGCTGTTTGTAGTGGTGGGGGTATTTGGTAAAAATTTCCCTATTCCTACGATGCATGAAAGAAGTGTTTTTGTTTTTTTTGTATTTTTTTTAACTCTTAAAATGATTGCAGAATTGAAATGGCAAACT
Source organism: Pinus taeda (assembly GCA_000404065.3). NCBI lineage: Eukaryota > Viridiplantae > Streptophyta > Pinopsida > Pinales > Pinaceae > Pinus > Pinus taeda. The sequence goes on along the minus strand of APFE031477699.1, from coordinate 59,924 downwards.
AAATGAAATCTAACTGACTAAATGAAAACTAACTAACTAAATGAAAGCTAACTGCTTGAATGAAATCTTACTTACAAAATGGAAAGGAAATCAAAGAATGCAAAATGGGAAAGAAATCAAACTAAATTACTCTTGCAGAAATGAAACTAATAGCATAATATAATAAACAAGAAATGGAAGAAAGAAAGCAGTAATCACATATTACTCAGACGCCTCCCTAGAAACGACGCCAAAAAGTGATGAGAACTAGTATTGTAGCAAGAATGCTACAATTCCTGGGGATACCAACATTACTTTAGCAACCTAGGGTTCGTACAAACTTGGAGGTGACAATGTTGTATACACAAGTAAAAGTGATGGGTCTAATATTTTTCACTGCTTAGCTGGCGATAGACCACTAGGGTTTTTTAAGACAAACTTCTATGGATTTAGAAGAAGCTTGATTACTCATGGGAGAAAGAGAAATCTACTCTAAGAGAAAGCTTGTCTACTGTAGTAAGGAAGAACAATGAAATCAAATGATAAAAAAAACACCATTTTCTAACTAACTACTAAGAGACTATGCTTAAAAAAGAATGCTAAGTTAACATGTATGCAATCCTATTCTCCTAAGCATGTAAATTCAAAACATCAATCATTCTACTACTGTGCATGTAAATGACTAAATAAATCTGTTTTTCTTTTTGTCTTTTTTATGGAAAATTGTGAAAGCTAATATCTTTTGGTGATATGGCAAGTGGCTTAGGGATGCTGGTGAATGGTTAGAAGGTTGGGGAGACTAGTAGATGACCTTTTCTTGCTTCCTAAGGGCTTCTCCTTGAATCTGGCCTCAAAACATGCCACTACAGGAAAACCTACAGGATGTGCTAAAAACCTATAGGATCCCTGTATTTCTACAGGATCCAACTGAGAGAAAAAGGATGGGTTTTGAAGGGGACGGAAGGCTTAAGGAAGGTGGTTGGTGGATGGAATGAGGTAAGGAAATACCTAGGATCACTCCAAAACTCAAAACCAAAGTTGGAAGATGACTGGATTTTCTCAACAAGTTTGGAGAAGCTTCCTTGTGAAATGATGAAATTGGTGAGGATTTTAGTGCAAGCAAGGAATGATCATGGATGGATGAAGTTGTGTTAGGTAGAAGAAGCCCCGCGCAATGGTTAGGGGGGCTCGAAGCTGGACATTTTGGGTAAAGTTAGGGTAAAGACTCCGTTAAAAGCATGGAGTGTGAATTATAATAGGTTGAGTCAAAGGGTAGTCTGCCTGGAAAATAATGTAAAAGAAATATAAATGGAGTTGGCCCACACAGGGATCATGGGTCAAAGAAGGGTACAAATAGAGTGAGGCTCTATGAGTAGAAAAAGTTAAGTTTTGATAGTTGATCTGGAATATGAAATGTAATGGGTTTTTGGAGAAGATAGTCTGAAAGTGTTTGTAAGTCCGAGTCGAGCGTTGGGGTAGTAGATAGAGGCTCCGCAACTGTGTGCGCAGAAGCTTGGAAAGTCTGCAACTGTGTGCATAGACCCCTACAGTTGAGTGTGTAGGGTCGATCTGGATGTATTCAGGATAAGTGGAAATAAAGATAAGTTTCTTCTGAAAAATTCTGTGTTCCTTCTGAGCTATCACGAATTTGACTTTCATAATATTTGTTTAATTAATCTGCTTATTGTATGAATGTATGTAAAATCTGGGTTTATTTTAATGCGTGAATCAGTTATGTTGGTTAAATGTTTTCTTAAAGACCCTATTGAACATATCTAATTTATAACCGCATCCTCCAGAAGAATAGTGCACTAATAAGAAAGATATAATCAATTTGGATACGTGCGAATACTAAGCAGCACAGAGCTGTAGACTAGTGCGTGAAACCTCCAGACCACACCTAGACATCCCTAGGGTGTAGAAACCTGGTTCCAGCACCCTCCCCTGCTACCTTGGGTGAGACCTCATTTCGCATTTTGCGGGCTATTGCTGAAAGGGCCGGTAGTTTTGGGATTTGTTTGGCTAAATAACTCTTCCGAACCTGGGTCAGGCCCATATAGGCCAACAAATGGTTATGTTGCAAGGACCGCGATCTGCCTAAGGTGTGTCTGGTGTGGAACACAGGGACTCTATAGAAAAGGATGTTGGAAAATCAAAAATATCAGGGACAGTAGTAGAGCGAGGGGAACTATGGCAAATGCAATTCAGTTACCAGTGTTCAAAGGAGCAGGAGGTGAAGACTGGGAACCATTTTGGTTTGTGCTAACATCAATATGGAGCACGCAGAAAGTAGTGGATGATAATATCAAGAAAGCCATCTTAGTCAGTGCATTGTAGGATCGAGCGCTAACATGGTACATGAAGTATTCAAGCATCAACCCAACGGTGGGGATAGAGGACATCCATACTGAATTAAAAAAGGAGTTTAATTGGCCAAAGTCAAAAGCGCAGTCGGTCGGAGGATTCAAAGAGATCACAATGATGCCTGGCGAGACCTCGTGGGATTTGGATCAGAGGTTGAAAAGCACCATTTGCGAGGCCAACATGACCCTGACAGATTCATAGCACCGCACTTGGTTTGTCGCATCATTAATGCCATATATGAAGTCGGCTTTGTCACAAAAAAGGATCTCAACCCAAGCAGAAGCGCTGGAGGAAACAATGTGGCTGCACGAAACCTCAGGATAGGACCCAAGGCTGGGAGTTCAGCAAATCCAAGCGTAGGTCCAAAATTTGTGTTTGGAAATACAGAAGTTAAAGCAAGAACAGACACCGCATTTAGAAGTATAGGAGGAAGTATGGTGTATAAAGTGCAGGAGCCAGGGACACGATAAAGATCACTGTTCGTTCTTGGTGAATTTTGTGGTCATGGGGGGACCAACACCATTACGACCAGAGGCACAGGCAGGGCCAAGCACAATTGCCCTACTCTGGTGCACAATCTGTTAGGTAGGAGGAAAGCACAACACTGATAACTGCCATCCATTGCTAAAATGCAACTAGACCCCCAGCAGCTCCTTTGCAACTTTGGTAGATCGGTGGGTCACGAAGAAAGATATTGCTGTAGCTGTCGAATGTTGATGGACCAGGAACCCACCTACATAATGCAAATTGAGGTGATAGGTCAGGATCCAGCCACGACGATGGTGCGCGGTGGATTCCGGGGATAGGGTCGAGGACGGGGCGGAATGGGACTAGGAAGGGGTCTCGGGTAGCTAATCTGTTACAACTGTGGAGGACCAGGACATTACGAATGGGATTGTACTAATCCAACCTGAATATCATGTCCTTATTGTGAGCAATTTGATAATGAGCTGCTAGATTTCCCCATGCTAATAGCACAGATTCGCGAAAAGAAGGCAGCGCCTCCTACAACAACGCAAAATGTGTAGATGATGAGATCTGAACCACGCGACGACGAACCCACGGTAGACATGGTATTGCGGAGAGGTGCAGTCACAGGAGAGGTCAATGGGGAGACCAATATGGAAGCTAGGGAAAGCTTCGCGGGAGTCTCTACCCGAGGTAGTAGGGATTGGCCTGAGCCGGCTAGGGATCCCTCTAGGTTGACTACCTTTTTAGAGACATGCATAAAATTGATTCATGACAAAAGGGTAGTTAAAGGGTTACAGGAAGTGATTAATATATGTGCAGGGTGGGGTGAACCTCGCGTAGTCTAGAAACTAGGAAGACATGCATCGCGAACGGGTCGGGAGATGTGGTTAACTGCGTAGATTGGTAGCTACGAGATGGATTAGGCCATTCTGGACCTAGGTTCGGATGCATACGTATTGCCTAAAAAGACTTGGGAGTGCATGGGTAAGCCTACACTACAATGGTCTCCTATCCAATTGCGGATGGCCAATCAACAAAAGATCTTGCCCACGGGAAGGCTGCAAGGAATTACAGTAGATATTGATGGCGCAAGTACCTAGATGGATTTCTAAGTTATTGAAATCAGGAACGACAATAGCCTATACCCTGCATTGCTAGGGATAGACTGGGCCACTGACATGAATGGGGTTATTGACCTCAAACATAGAAATATGATATTTGAGAAGAAGTCGCTCCGTGTAGTTGTTCCGCTAGATCCAACAGACGGACCGCGTTACACAAAACCTGGGCGCAACAAAGAAAGGGACAACGCATTGGATTGTATCTACAAAATTGTTGCAAATAGGCCAAAGGAGGACCGAAGAATCTCGCGGGGCTACGCCGTCTCATGCACTAGCGATTCAGATGAAGAGGATGAGTGACGGCGAAACATGGTGAACAGGGTAACCACGTTACACTGTAATATGATGATGAAATCCCTATATTGCGTTAAAGCTCATAACCATGAGTTGCCTATGTATGATGGGCTGACAGTAGTGGATGAATTCCCGATTAAATTTAAAAGTACAGTACCAGAATACCAACAGTTTGATGTGCTAAAATGGAAATTGCATGTGACACCAACACGATGGTGGGATACCCATGAAGGAACCTTCGAAGATTGGCAAAGTTGCAGGTGCATGATGCAGATATGATTTGGGAAGCCCGAGTTACGAATAACGGAGAAATACGATGGACAAGTTGATCTGCGCCTGCACTTGACCAAATGGATCAAAGCTTATGGTATGGAGCCTCAACCAGAATGGGTGCACTTATTTTATCATACCCTCGATGTCATTCCAAGGAACTGGTATATGGAATAGAGCTCTGACATGGCATCAGCGAGTGGGATATCTTGCGCAAAGGGTTTCTGTCAAAATTTCTCTTTGAAGACCAATGGATGGATACCATGGAGAACGCATTGCAGCTAGTAAAGACCGCCATATTCAGAACACCACTAGAACCAGAAGAAGTCGTGTCATCAGACTAGTCGTGGCAGTTAAGCCAGGCCTTAGCATGGTACAATATACAAGTAGAAGATGATGAGGATGACCCGCGTAACATCAATATACTAGAATTCAAAGGGAGTTGCGAGGTGCACAGGCCCAAGATAGAAGATCTAGACATCATGACACCATTGAAAACAAAGCAAGTGAATATCCGAATAGAGGAAGAGCCGAAGTATGCTACACTTGGGGACTACTAGGATGATGCCACAGTGGAAAAGGTCGTCGAACTGCTCCGAGAATACCGAGATTTATTCCCTACAAAAATTACAGAGTTGAAAGGGATTCTAGGAGACCTAGGAATGATGAAGATAAATTTGAAGCCAGATGCAAAGCTAGTGAAGCAACAGCCCTACCGATTGAATCCAAAATACAAAGCAAAGTTCCGCCTAGAATTGGACAAGATGCTGGCAACATGAATTATTCAACCAGTTGCGGAGTCTAATTGGGTAAGCCCTATGGTTGTGCAGGAGAAGAAATAGAAGGGTGAGATCCGCATCTCTGTAGATCTATAGAAGCTCAATGATGCTTTTGTTAACGATCCATTTCCAACACCCTTTACAAATTAGGTACTAGAAAATGTGGGTAGGCAGGAAGCATACTCCTTCATGGATGGGTTCTCCAGGTACTATCAGATCAAGATTGCACCAGAGGATTGAAGCAAGACAACGTTTGCTACCGAATGGGGTTGTTTTTAGTATACGGTGTTAGCGCTTGAAATTTCACCTCAGGTTGAAAAAGGTAAACTCCAAGGCAACATCAAACCACTTAGCCTC
>APFE031477699.1:25799-54279 GCA_000404065.3 Pinus taeda | reverse complement strand
AAACCCTTCACATCCCAAAACCTAACCCTAGAAGATGAAACGCCAAATTGTGGGCCCTAATTGGGTAAATTGGTACATCAATTTCCCGAGGTCATAACATTGGCATACAATCTTTGTTTGACATGTACAATAGCTCGTTAGAAAGATCTATCTGAGCACTACCACTTTGGGAAGGGCAACATGGGTCCATCGACCCATGTTTTCGCCAGATTTCCCAAAAAACGTCATTTAGGGCCTCAAAACGGCTCTGGAAGTTCAGGACCCGAAAAACTGCTAAAAATAGTAAACTATGCTACAATTTAGGAAATTGAAAAGCTGAAAGAGACAGTTGTGGGGGTCCAAATGGGATAGGTGGGTGGCCACCAACATCCACCTAGATCACAAAACCCTTGCAAACTGAGGCAAATGAGTGGAAAAATGGAAGGAATGATGGAATGATGAAGGATAATGAATGAAGAAATAAAACATGAGCTTCATAGGTCCCTTTTGATTCTCTTTTGTTGCTCTGATCATCCTCCTACTAACCTGCAAACAATATTTTCATAATTTCTCTTTTCTCTCCTTTTTTATCTATTTTTTTATTGAAAACAATTAGTCTGCCTCCAAGAGCTTTTCATCCTAGCTGCTTGCCCTGGGCGTCTCAAGAGAGGTTTTCACCCAAAGATCTTTTTTATTTCTCTTTTCTTTTTGTCTTGACACCATTGTGCCACCTCAAGATGTTTTCAACCCTACAGTGGGACTCAGGCACCTCATGGAGTTTTTCACCTGAGTCTCCTTATTTTTTCTTTTTCTCAGTGACTTGATGATGTAGGAGCTGAGAATTGCTTCACCACCATCATTGTTTTGCTGATACCATCAATGAACTCTTGCTTTGACAATGACCTCTTGTAAACTTTCAATATGTGCCCATTAACAAGTAAAGGAATGGCCTCTGCATCTATGGTTCTAATATGCACTCAACCATTATCATGACATTTCTCTATGACATAAGGCCCTAACCATCTAGTCTTTAACTTGCCCCTAAAGTCTTTATATTTGGAATCGTATAACAAAGCCCAATCACCTTCTTGAAATTTCTTGTCCCTGATGTTCTTGTCATTCCACATCTTCCTCTGAAATTTGAGTTACCTCTGCGTGTAGGAGGGCCTGCTTTCTGAACTCATCTAACCCATTCAACTAGAGCAATCTCTCTTTTTGTGCACTGCTGAGATCTAGATCTAGTTGGGCTGCCATCCTCAATGTATTGTACTCAAATTCAATGGAAAATAGGGCCTTCCTCCCATAGACCAACTCATAGGGTGTGAATCTAGTGGTGGTCTTCTAAGTGGTATTGTAGGCACAGGTGGCCTCAACTAATATATCTGCCCAATCTTTTTTATAGCTGCTAACCACTTTGGTAAGAATTCCCTCTAGTTCTTTGTTGGTCACCTCCACTTTCCAATTAGCTTGTGGGTGATAGGGAGTGGAGGTTCTATGCTTGATATTGTGTTGACTTAATAGGTCTTCAATCATGTTGGATGTAAACTAGCTGCCTTGATTAGTGACTAGTTCTCTAGGGTACCCAAACTTGTAAAATACATTTTCCCTTAAGAACTCAGCCACTTTCTCCTTTATTACTGCCTTGATTGCCTTGGTTTCAACCCACGTAGTTAGATAGTTAGTGCACACAATGATGTATTGCTTTTTCTTAGAAGGAGGGTTAATAGGTCCAATGAAATCCATGCCCCACTTGTTAAATGGCTCGAAAGTCACTTGAGGTTGCAGAGGCATTTCATCTCTTGTAGTAGGCTTTCCCATCTTTTGGCATCGATCACACTGATTAGTGTATATTCTCACATTCTAATGAAGAGTGGGCCAATAATAACCAGCTTGTAACACTTTGAATGTTGTCCTCTTTGCTGCAAAGTAACCTCCACAAGGCCCATCATGACAGGTCAGAAGGATATCAAAGACTTCCTCCTCCTTGACACATCTTCTCAAAATTTGATTCGGGCCTAGCTTGAAGAGGTTTCCCCCAATCCAAATGAATGGGGCACTCTTCCTCACAATCTTGCTTTTCTCTTTGGATGACAAATTTGGTGGGAATTGTGCAGATACCAAATAGTTTTCTATGTCAGCAAACCATGGAGAGAGAACTGAAATTGTGAATAAGTGTTCATTCGGCAACTGATCATCAACCACCCCTTCCTCACCTGTAGGAAAAGTTAATCTATCAAAAAATCTGCAAAAACATTTTCCTTACCAGGCTAATCAACAATAGTTATATCAAACTGTTGTAATAAAAGTAATCATCTAATAATCTGGGCATTCACATCAGCTTTATTCATTAAATATTTAATTGCATCATGGTCAGTATGTACAAATGTTTGATAACATGTAATGTAATGCCTGAATTTGTTCAATGAATGCACAACAACCAGGAGATCCTTTTTAGTCATTGTGTAGTTCAATTCGGCCTTTGATAGATTCTTATTGGTTAAGTAAATGGCATAAGGAAATTTTTCAGCGATCTGGCCTAGAGTTGCTCCTATGGCTTTGTGTGAGGCATCAGCATGTATATAAAAAGGAAGGGCCCAATTTGGGCCTCAGAGAATTGGTGCAATGGTTAACTTGTCCTTCAGGGTGTCCAAGGCCTCTTGACAACTTTTTGACCTTTCAAACTCAGAGTCTTTGGCCAACAGCCCAAATAAAGGAGAACCTAACGTGCTGAATTCTTTTATGAACCTTCAATAGCATCCAGCTAAACCTAGAAAACTTCTTACATCTCTCTGCTTTTGTGGAGGTGGGACCCTTTGGATGATAGCTATTTTGTTTGGGTCCACCTGCAGTCCTTGCTAGGATATTGAATGACCTAGCACAGTCCTTGCAGTCATCAAGAACTCACAATTTTTAGATCTAAGGGATAGGTTCATTTCAATGCATTTGTTTAGCACCTTACATAAGTTGGACAGAGCCTCCTTGAAATCACACCCATAAGGTGTAAAATCATCCATATAAATCTCTACTACATCATGGACTAGCTCGGCAAAGATACTTAGGACTGCTCTCTGGAAAGTGGCAGGAGCATTGCACAGGCCAAAAGGAAGGACCCTATAGGTGAAAGTACCCCAAGGACAAGTGAAGGTGGTTTTATCCTGGTCTTCTAAGCTGATTTGGATTTGATTTTACCCGCTGAATCCATCTAGGAAAGAGAAAAACTTTTTCCCTGCCAGGCCATCTTGCACTTGGTCAATGAAAGGTAGAGGGAAATGGTCCTTCTTTGTGGCTTTTTTAACTCTCTATAATCAACACAAATCATCCACTTACCACTTTTCTTTGGAACCCACACTAAAGGAGAGACCCACTCACTGTCTGAGATAGGGTTAATGAATCCTGCATCTCACAACTTTTGCAGTTCTTATTTGACTATATCCTTAAGAGCTGGATTCATCCTCCTTTGGGGTTGTCGGACTGGTTTGCATCCTTCTTTGGTATAAATGTGGTGAGTACACACCGAGGGGTGCACTCCCTTCATTACTTTGTAACTCAAAGCAAAGGCATCTAGATGTTCCTTTAGCATGTTGCACAACTTTTCTTCTTGGTGAACAGAAAGAGATGGGTTGATTTTCAAAGTTCTCTCAGGGCCAAATTCTATGGCTTTGACATGGGTAGGGTTGGAATCACTAGGCATAGATCAATCTGATGGTTGTTCTAGGTTTCCTTTACTACTTCTTCCAAGGACAATATACTGGGAGTTGGACTTTGGAGTAGGTATTCAATCAAATCATCTTCATCCAGTTGTCCTCCTCCCATGGTTGTTTCTAAGGTATAGAGTTGGGTGGAATAAACTTCATCTTCTTCCTCCTCTTCCAGTTATAAAGGTAAGTCATGTTCTAGAGATGTCTGAGCAGTAGGGTATAGGACTAACTACTTGGACATATGCCCATTTTTTATAGTCATATTTCCAGCCCTACAGCTAATGTAGGCATCGATAGTGGCTAATCGGGGCCTACCAAGGATGAGAGGGTAACCAGTAAGCTTGGCCTTAGGCTGGAGAACTAGGAAATCTGCAGGGTACTCCCAAGATTCAATGGAGTCCATCACATACTCCACAATCCCCTTAGGGGTTACTGTAGAGTAGTCTGCAAGTTGCAAGACTGTTGTGGTCTTTCTTAATGAACCCTGGAGGTTGAGCTTGAGCATGGTGTCCTTGGTCATCACATTAATGGAAGCCCCAAGATCAATCAAAGTGTGTGGGACAATGGTGTCATTCATGTGCTCATCTACTACAGGGCTTCGAGGGTCCAAATACTTTGTACAGATTACCTGCCCCAACATTAAGTCGCACATCTGTCCAATGACATTAATGGTAGGGGAATCTCTTTTTTGCCTCCCTGGATGCTTGAAGCACCTATCCTTAATCAACTTGTTGTAAATAGGCACATCTTTTATAGCTTGGAGAAGTGGAAATTTGACACATAGATTTTTCAATTCTCCCAGAAGTTCAGTCTCTTCTAGGGTAGGCTGGATTGGTTGGGTTAATCTATCAGGAAAGGTGGTGGAATTACTTTAGGCATGCTTTCCTCTCTTTCTTCCTCAACCTCCCTAGGTGAAGGTATAGGTTGGTTTTCCAGGAGTAATCTACCATATCTCAGGTTGATTTCTTGAATCTCCATGGCATAAGCAGGATAGGATGTCTCTCCATTGTATACTTGCTATGCTTATCCGTTGTTCGGGTTCGGATTTGGTTGGGCAGGAATCTAAGGCTGTTTAGGTGGAGCAGGGTGTAAAATTTATGGTTGAGAAAGTGGTGAAGGCAATAAGGCTAGAGCATTGTTGTATTGGGGCCTCCATCCCTAGGGCGGTGCATTCCACTGAGGTTGTGGTGGATCATATGGTTGAAATGACTGGCTCGTCAGTTGGGAATGATACTGAGGTGCAAAGGACAAAACAGGAGGTGTAGACCAGGAAGGATGAGTAGGGGGCACCCAAGAGGGAATGGATGTGGTATGGTTGGGGTTGTAATATGCATGAGATGACCCTTGCATGTCTTGCTGGTATGGCTGAGGCCGATGAGGTCTCCTTTGATTTACGTAGTAGAGTCATTCAGTCACCCCTTCAGCTCCTTGATATACAACTTTTAGTCTAGGTAGAGAAGGGAAATTGTCTGTGGAGTGGATTTCTTCATAGACTGAGAAGATTTCAATCAAATTCAATGGAAATTCATTCTGAGGGTGCTTCCTTATGCATCTAGGGAAGCAAATGGCTAAGGCTCTCTCTGCTTCCTCCTGTTTTCTCTTAATGTGCATAGTGTCCATCTTTAGGGCAAGGGTTTGTAGCATATCGCTCTTGAAATCCTCCAACATGTTTCCAATTTCACCCTTTATGGATGTATTTGAAGACGATGGGATGACCATAGGTTGACTACCCATACCCTATTTCCTAACTGCCCTAGAATGGTTTCTAAAGAGGGTGTTGATATCCTCATAAGGTGACTGGTGGATGTCCCCTCTTACTAATAAGTTTAGGGTATCCAGAAGATCTTCCCTTACCCCTCTAAGCAGAACTAGCTTCAATGGCTCAGGGTCAAGTGTGCACATGGCCCTTTTGTAGCTAAGCTGGAATCTTTCTTCATAATCCTCTGGGGATTCATGATGCCCTAAGATCATCCTAAAAATTTCCTCTTTAGTGTCTTTAGACCTATAGTAGTCTCGATACTTGTTGTTGAAGGCTTACTGCATCTAAGCCCAAGTTGTGATGTTATCCCCAGGTAAACCCATGAACCTGCGCAAAGCTGCATCCTTGAGAGTGAATGGGAATAGTTTCAACTTTTGCTCATCATTGGTGGAATGATAGGTTCTGAATATGACATCAAACTCAAACAAGAAAGTGTCTAGAGCTTTTGAGGTCAGGCCATGGAAATGAGGAAGGGTAGAGGGTCTTATATTCTTCATCTTAGTATCCCCATTAGTTTCCATGATGGGGAAAGCACCCTCAACTCTTTCTCTATTTCCTCTGTCATTTCTATTTTCAGCCATTGTGTTAGTAGGAATGGGTTTTTCTTTTTCTTCTTCCCCTGTAGGCTTTTCAAATATACCTGGTTTCTCACTTAAGGGTTCCTCCAATTCATAGCCACCGAAGAAGAGGGAAGGTTGGCTGTTTGTAGTGGTGGGGGTATTTGGTAAAAATTTCCCTATTCTTACGATGCATGAAAGAAGTGTTTTTGTTTTTTTTTTGTGTTTTTTTTAACTCTTAAAATGATTGCAGAATTGAAATTGCAAACTGAATGAAAACTAATTGACTAAATGAAAACTAACTAACTAAATGAAAGCTAACTGCTTGAATGAAATCTTACTTGCAGAATGGAAAGGAAATCAAAGAATGCAAAATGGAAAAGAAATCAAACTAAATTACTCTTGCAGAAATGAAACTAATAGCATAATATAATAAACAAGAAATGGAAGAAAGAAAGCAGTAATCACATATTACTCAGACGCCTCCCTGGAAACGACGCCAAAAAGTGATGAGAACTAGTATTGTAGCAAGAATGCTACAATTCCTGGGGATACCAACATTACTTTAGCAACCTAGGGTTCGTACAAACTTGGAGGTGACAATGTTGTATGCACAAGTAAAAGTGATGGGTCTAATATTTTTCACTGCTTAGCTGACGATAGACCACTAGGGTTTTTTAAGCCAGACTTCTATGGATTTAGAAGAAGCTTGATTACTCATGAGAGAAAGAGAAATCTACTCTAAGAGAAAGCTTGTCTACTGCAGTAAGGAAGAACACTGAAATCAAATGATAAAAACACACCATTTTCTAACTAACTACTAAGAGACTATGCTTAAAAAAGAATGCTAAGTTAACATGTATGCAATCCTACTGTCCTAAGCATGTAAATTCAAAACATCAAACATTCTACTACTGTGCATGTAAATGACTAAATAAATCTGTTTTTCTTTTTGTCTTTTTTATGGAAAAGTGTGAAAGCTAATCTCTTTTGGTGATATGGCAAGTGGCTTAGGGATGCTGGTGAATGGTTAGAAGGTTGGGGAGACTAGTAGATGACCTTTTCTTGCTTCCTAAGGGCGTCTCCTTGAATCTGGCCTCAAAACATGCCACTACAGGAAAACCTACAGGATGTGCTAAAAACCTATAGGATCCCTGTATTTCTACAGGATCCAACTGAGAGAAAAAGGATGGGTGTTGAAGGGGACGAAAGGCTTAAGGAAGGTGGTTGGTGGATGGAATGAGGTAAGGAAATACCTAGGATCACTCCAGAACTCAAAACCAAAGTTGGAAGATGACTGGATTTTCTTAACAAGTTTGGAGAAGCTTCCTTGTGAAATGATGAAATTGGTGAGGGTTTTAGTGCAAGCAAGGAATGATCATGGATGGATGAAGTTGTGTTGGGTAGAGGAAGCCCCGCGCAATGGTTAGGGGGGCTCGAAGCTAGACATTTTGGGTAAAGTTAGGGTAAAGACTCCGCTAAAAGCATGGAGTGCAAATTATAATAGGTTGAGTCAAAGGGTAGTCTGCCTGGAAAATAATGTAAAAGAAATATAAATGGAGTTGGCCTGCACAGGGATCATGGGTCAAGGAAGGGTACAAATAGAGTGAGGCTCTATGAGTAGAAAAAGTTAAGTTTTGATAGTTGATCTGGAATATGAAATGTAATGGGTTTTTGGAGAAGATAGTCTGAAAGCGTCTGTAAGTCCGAGTCGAGCGTTGGGGTAGTAGATAGAGGCTCCGCAGCTGTGTGCGCAGAAGCTCGGAAAGTCCGCAACTGTGTGCATAGACCCCTATAGCTGAGTGCGCAGGGTCGATCTGGATGTATTCAGGATAAGTGGAAATAAAGATAAGTTTCTTCTGAAAAATTTTGTGTTCCTTTTGAGCTATCGCGAATTTGACTTTCATAATATTTGTTTAATTAATCTACTTATTGTATGAATGTATGTAAAATCTGGGTTCATTTTAATGCGTGAATCAGTTGTGTTGGTTAAATCTTTTCTTAAAGACCCTATTGAACATATCTAATTTATAACCACATCCTCCAAAAGAATAGTGCACTAATAAGAAAGATATAATCAATTTGGATACGTGCGAATACTGAGCAGCACGGAGCTGTAGACTAGTGTGTGAAACCTCCAGACCACACCTAGACATCCCTAGGGTGTGGAAACCTGGTTCCAGCACCCTCCCCTACTACCTTGGGTGAGATCTCATTTCGCACTCTGCGGGCTATTGCTGAAAGGGCCGGTAGCTGTGGGATTTGTTTGGCTAAATAACTCTTCCGAACCTGGGTCAGGCCCATATAGGCCAACAAATGGTTCTGTTGCCAGGACTGGGATCTGCCTAAGGTGTGTCTGGTGTGGAACACAGGGAGTCTATAGAAAAGGATGTTGGAAAATCAAAAATATCAGGGACAGTAGTAGAGCGAGGGGAACTATGGCGAACGCAATTCAGTTACCAGTGTTCAAAGGAGCAGGAGGTGAAGACTGGGAACAATTTTGGTTTGTGCTAACATCAATATGGAGCACGCAGCAAGTAGTGGATGATAATATCAAGAAAGCCATCTCAGTCAGCGCACTGTAGGACCGAGCGCTAACATGGTACATGAAGTATTCAAGCATCAACCCAACGGTAGGGATAGAGGAAATCCATACTGAATTAAAAAAGGAGTTTAATTGGCCAAAGTCAGAAGCACAGTCGGTCGGAGGATTCAAAGAGATCACAATGATGCTTGGCGAGACCTCGTGGGATTTGGATTAGAGGTTGAAAAGCACCATTTGCAAGGCCAACATGACCCTGACAGATTCATAGCACCACACTTGGTTCGTCGCATCATTAATGCCATATCTGAAGTCGGCTTTGTCACAACAAAAGATCTCAACCCAAGCAGAAGCGCTGGAGGCAGCAATGCGGCTGCACGAAACCCCAATATAGGACCCAGGGCTGGGAGTTCAGCAAATCCAAGCGTAGGTCCAAAATTTGTGCTTGGAAATACAGAAGTTAAAGCAAGAACAGACACCGCGTTCAGAAGTCTAGGAGGAAGTATGGTGTATAAAGTGCAGGAGCCAGGGACACGATAAAGATCACTGTCCGGTCTTGGTGAATTTTGTGGTCATGGGGGGACCAACACCATTGCGACCAGAGGCACAGGCAAGGCCAAGCATGATTGGCCTACTCTGGTGCACAATCTGTTAGGTAGGAGGAAAGCACAACACTGATAACTGCCATCCATTGCCAAAATGCAACCAGACCCCCAGCAGCTCCTTTGCAACTTTGGTAGATCGATGGGTCACGAAGAAAGATATTGTTGTAGCTATCGAATGTTGATGGACCAGGAACCTACCTACATAATGCAGATTGAGGTGAGAGGTCAGGATCCAGCCACGGCGATGGTGCGCGGTGGATTCCGGGGATAGGGTCGAGGACAGGGCGGAATGGGACTAGGAAGGGGTCTCGGGTAGCTAATCTGTTACAACTGTGGAAGACCAGGACATTACGAACGGGATTGTACTAATCCAACCTGAATATCATGTCCTTATTGTGAGCAATTTGATAATGAGCTGTTAGATTTCCCCATGCTAATAACACAGATTCACGAAAAGAAGGCAATGCCTCCTACAACAACGCAAAACGTGTAGATGATGAGATCCGAACCACGCGATGACGAACCCACGGTAAACATGGTATTGCGGAGCGGTGCAGTCACAGGAGAGGTCAATGGGGAGACCAATATGGGAGCTAGGGAAAGCTTCGCGGGAGTCTCTACCCGAGGTAGTAGGGATTGGCCTGAGCCGGCTAGGGATCCCTCTATGTTGACTACCATTTTAGAGACATGCATAAAACTGATTCACGACAAAAGGGCAGTTAAAGGGTTACAGGAAGTGATTAATATATGTGCAGGGTGGGGTGAACCTCGCGTAGTCTAGAAACTAGGAAGACATGCATTGCGGACGGGTCGGGAGATGTGGTTAACTGCGTAGATTGGAAACTACGAGATGGATTAGGTCATTCTGGACCTAGGATTAGGTCATTCTGGACCTAGGTTCGGATGCATACGTATTGCCTAAAAAGACTTGGAAGTGCATTAGTAAGCCTACACTACAATGGTCTCCTATCCAATTGTGGATGGCCAATCAACAAAAAATCTTGGCCACGGGAAGGCTGCAAGGAATTACAGTAAATATTGATGGCGCAAGTACCTAGATGGATTTCGAAGTTATTGAAATCATGAACGACAATAGCCTATACCCTGCATTGCTAGGGATAGACTGGGCCACTGACATGAATGGGGTTATTGACCTCAAACATAGAAAGATGATATTTGAGAAGAAGTCGCTCCGTGTAGTCGTTCCGCTAGATCAAATAGACGGACCGCGTTACACAAAACCTGGGCGCAACAAAGAAAGGGACAATGCATTGGATTGTATCTATAAAATTGTTGCAAATAGGCCAAAGGAGGACTAAAGAATCTCGCACGGCTACACCCTCATGCACTAGCGATTCAGATGAAGAGGATGAGCGATGGCGAAGCAGGGTGAACGGGGTAACCACATTACACTGCAATATGATGATGAAATCCCTATATTGCGTTAAAGCTCAGAACCGTGAGTTGCCTATGTATGATGGGCTGACAGTAGTGGATGAATTCCTGGTTAAATTTAAAAGTACAGTACCATAGTACCAACAGTTTGATGTGCTAAAATGGACATTGCGTGCGACACCAACGCGATGGTGGGATACCCATGAAGGAACCTTCAAAGATTGGCAAAGTTGCAGGGGCATGATGCAGATAAGATTTGGGAAGCCCGAGTTACGAATAATGGAGAAATACGATGGACAAGTTGATCTGTGTCTGCACTTGACCAAATGGACCAAAGCTTATGGTATGGAGCCTCAACCAGAATGGGTGCACTTATTTTATCATACCCTCGATGTCATTCCAAGGAACTGGTATATGGAATAGAGCTCCGACATGGCACCGGCGAGTGGGATATCTTGTGCGAAGTGTTTCTGTCAAAATTTCTCTTTGAAGACCAATGGATGGATACCATGGACAACGCATTGCAGCTAGTAAAGACCGCCATATTCAGAACACCACTAGAACCAGAAGAAGTTGTGTCATCAGACTAGTCGCGGCAGTTAAGCCAGGCCTTAGCATGGTACAATATACAAGTATAAGATGATGAGGATGACCCGTGTAACATCAATATACCAGAATTCGAAGGGAGTTGTGAGGTGCACAGGCCTAAGATAGAAGATCCAGACATCACGACACCATTGAAAACAAAGCAAGTGAATATCGGAATAGAGGAAGAGCTGAAGTATGCTACGCTTGGGGACTACTAGGATGACGCCACAGTGGAAAAGGTCGTCGAACTGCTCCGAGAATACCGAGATTTATTCCCTACAAAAATTACGGAGCCGAAAGGGATTCTAGGAGACCTAGGAATGATGAAGATAACTTTGAAGCTAGATGCAAAGCCAGTGAAGCAAAAAATACAAAGCAAAGTTCTGCCTAGAATTGGAAAAGATGCTGGCAACAGGAATTATTGAACCAGTTGTGGAGTCTAATTGGGTAAGCCCTATGGTTGTGCAGGAGAAGAAATAGAAGGGTGAGATCTGCATCTCCGTAGATCTATAGAAGCTCAATGATGCTTTTGTTAACGATCCATTTCCAAAACCCTTTACAAATCAGGTACTAGAAAATGTGGGTAGGCAGGAAGCATACTCCTTCATGGATGGGTTCTCCAGGTACTATCAGATCAAGATTGCGCCAGAGGATTGAAGCAAGACAACGTTTGCTACCGAATGGGGTTGTTTTTAATATACGATAATGCCCTTTGGGCTGAAGAATGTGTTGGCGATATTTTCCCATATTGTGGTAAGAATTCAAAGAATTTATCCACAAGTTCTTAGAAGTCTACCTGGATGACTGGATTGTATTTGGCTTCATTAAGAAACATGTCACAAGCTTACGATTGATGCTGGATACCTACTGCTGGCACCAGATTGCACTCAACCTAAAGAAGTGTTTTTTCCTCGTCCCTTTTGGGAACTTGCTGGGCCATGTGGTTTGTAAGCAAGGACTGATGGTGGATCTGACAAAGATCGCTGTCATACTAAATCTGCAAGCACCGTGAAGTGTAAAGTAGCTACGCGCTACATTAGGACACATGGGCTACTACCGGAAGTTTATAAAAATATACGTCCAGATCACGGCTCCAATGGAACAGTTACTGAAGAAGGATGCTACGTATTGCTAGAACGAGGAATGTAACAAAAGCCTAGAAATGCTTAAGGAAAAGATGGCCTCTACCCCTATCTTGGTCTTTCCAAAGTGGGACAATGAATTTCATGTACATGTCGACACGTCGAGTATTGCGTTGGGTACGATATTCACTCAAGAAGGAGCGGAGCGGATTGATCACCTGATTGCTTTCGCAAGTCACAGGTTGTCTAAAGTAGAAAATAATTGCTCTACTACTGAGCGATAGGGATTGGCAATGGTATACGCGCTCCAAAAGTTTCGCCACTATCTGCTCGGAGGACATTTTAATATGTATACTAATCACTCAGTGCTCAAATACCTAGTGAATAAGCCTGTGTTGGGGGGCACATCTGTTGATGGTTGCTGTTGTTTCAAGAATATGACTTTGAGGTTGTTGTAATGCTGGGACATCTGAATGTAGGTCAAGATCACCTATCCCAAATTGGGACCAGTGAAGAACTAATAAATCTAGAGGAGGGACTACCAGACGCCCAATTATATGTCGTGCACATTATAGATGGCCACTTTGAAGATATAATCCACTTTTTAACTACAGGAACTGCGCCATAGGGGTATTTTGTCTAGCAAAAGAAGGAATTGGTGATATGCGCAGCAAATTTTACCGTAATTGCAGGCCACCTCTACAAGATGGGCAACGATGAAATTTTGCGCAGATATGTACCAGAATTCAAGCGTGGATAGATCCTGGCCAATGCACATGGAGGGGTTGCTAGTAGACATTATGCTGGCCGCGCCACAGCCTAGAAGATTCTTCGCGCTAGATTATGGTGGCCCACTCTACATCAAGATTCGAAAGCATACTGTCGGGCCTGCGATGTATGTCAACGGACAGGCAAATCATTGCGGAGGGATGAAATGCCACATCAGCCATAGATGACGCGACAGCGATTTGAGAAATGCGCGATTGACTTCGTTGAGCCTATTGAACCGTGAGGAGAGATGGGCATGCGCTATATCCTCACTGTGACTGAGTATTTGATCTGATTGGATGAGGCGTAGCCGGTTAAGGATTGCACGACTGCGACAACAACAAAATTCTTGTTCGAGAACGTACTGACCAGGTTTGGCTGCCCCAAAATTCTCATGAGTAATAGGGGAACACATTTTTTGAATGAAATGATCAACGCACTCACTAAGGAATTCTAGATATATCTCCAACAGAGTACGCCCTACCATCCGCAAGCAAATGAGACCGTTGAGGCATTCAACAAAATTTTGGAGACTGCGTTGACTAAGGTCTGTAATGCACAATGAAATGGCTGGGACTTGCGCATCCCTGCTGTGCTATGGGCATACCGAACTACGTGTAAGAAGCTGACCGGCCAGACACCGTTTCGCTTAGTCTATGGCAAGGAGGCCATTATGCCTATGGAATATATTGTGCCTAGTCTGCAAATCATGATAATTACAGGTATGAGGCACTGGAAGAGAGGCTCGCATAGCTAGAAGAATTGGAGGAGGAATGGTTTCTGCCTGGATTCCATCAGCAAGTACAGAAACAGCATGAGAAAGCATGGCATGATCGCCATATCAAGGTGTGCACCTTTAAGAAGAATGATCTAGTATTGCTTTATGACACAAGTTCGAAAAATTCCCAGATTAAACTTTGCATGCATTAGTTGGGACCCTATGTCGTCAAAGAAGTTACCGATGGGGGCGCAGTTCAGCTGGCTTAATTCAATGGAGACCCCTTCCTAGGAAGAGTGAATGGCAGTCGCCTAAAGCTCTAAACAGGTGGGCCAACCGCCTGACTAACCATAAAGAAGATAGTCTCACTGCTCCACCCAATTGAAAGAGAGCATGGGATGATAAAGCATCCTAGGGAACAAATTCATGAGTACCACGATGCGCATACATTGGACCAAACACTAGGGTCGTGGTTGCGTGAGAAGGATCACAAGGATGCGTTGATAACAAGAATGATGACTGTTGATGTCACTATTCATGAAAAGATGTCTGCATTATGGCAAAAGGGAGCAGGCGGTGGGCAATTAAGAGAAACAGTACGAGCTAGATATGGAACGAACTGCCACAGATTTTACATGAGAAGTTTACATGAACTGAAACAGGCATCAATTAGTGCATTTGAAATTCGCATGGCTTATAAATCTCCAAGGGGAATTGACTGGGTGGCCTACACTTCAGAAACCCAGAAGGAGCTGTTCGTTATCTCTGCACAAAGCATGTGCCTGAAGGTAGTGATCTGGCCGATGGAGAAGCAAGACTCTCTAAGGAGAATGGTGGTGACAGTTGTGGGCATCCTGTAGACTGCGACATCACTAGTAGGGGATGTATCGGAAATGAGGGTACACGAAGCAGAATTGGTCCGAATGTTGTCACCTCACCTAGGGGCAGGCCGACGCACTACAATAGTACAATGAAAGGATGGACAGATGACGACCATGAGTAGATATGTAGTTAATAAGTCATCTCTCATGTCCCTCGAAGATTGGGATCTTGCGGATAGCAGCTAGGGTCTTGCAAAATTGCAACACATGCTGCACCAAACAGTGCAAAGAGAAGATACGAAGGTTGGAAGTGGCTGCGATGGCACCAGGAGGTCCCGTATGTGGCTCCCTTACTCGCACTAAAATCCTATGAGGGGGTGTTCTGTGTTAACTGAGCAGAGAAAAATGAGCATCATCGGTTGTGAAGACGAGGTAGAAACATTGAAGTAGGAGCTAGATGAAGCGTTGTAGGAGACAATGAAGGAGCAGTAGGATGAGGAGCGCCACTCAAAGGGAGGCGAACCGCGAAGCCAAGGTAGAGCGTCTAGCCGCGACGGTGAGTGAGTCGGGACGAGTCACGATGATTGTTTTGGGGAACTGTTGGGTAGTGGAAGTCCCGTGCAATGGTTAGGGGGCTCAAAGCTAGACATTTTGAGTAAAGTTAGGGTAAAGACTCAGCTAAAACCACGGAGCGCGAATTATAATAGGTTGATTCAAAGGGTAGTCTGCCCGGAAAATAATGTAAAAGAAATATAAATGGAGTTGGCCCGTGTAGGGATCATGGGTCAAGGAAGGGTATAAATAGAGCGAGGCTCTATGAGTAGAAAAAGTTAAGTTTTGATAGTTGATCTGGAATATGAAATGTAATGGGTTTTTGAAGAAGATAGTGTGAAAGTATCTGTAAGTCCGAGTCGAGGGTTGGGTTAGTATATAGAGGCTCTACAGTTGTGTGCGCAGAGGCCTGGAAAGTCCGCAGCTGTGTGCATGGACCCCTGCAGCTGAGTGCGCAAGGTGGATTTGGATGTATTAAGGATAAGTGGAAATAAAGATAAGTTTGTTCTGAAAATTCTATGTTCCTTCTGAGCTATCGTGAATATGACTTTCATAATGTCTGTTTAATTAATCTGCTTATTGTATCAATGTATGTAAAATCTAAGTTCATTTTAATGCACGAATTAGTTGTGTTGGTTACATGTTGGCTTAAAGACCCTGTTGAACAGATCTAATTTATAACCGCATCCTCCAAAAGAATAGCACACTAATAAGAAAGATATAATTAATCAGGCTCTGTGCGAATATCGAGTAGCGTGGAGCTGTAGACCAATGCGCGAAACCTCCAGACCACACCTAGACATCCCTAGGGTGCACAAACTTGGTTCCAGCACCCTCCCCTGCTACCTCGGGTGAGACCTCAGTTCACGCTCCACGGGCTATTGTCAAAAGGGCTGGTAGCAGCGAGATTTGTTTGGCTAAATAATTCTTCCAAACTTGGGTCAGGCCCATATAAGCCAACAAGTTGGGAGGAGGTTGTTGACTATGAGATCTCTCTGTACATCTGAAACACCTGCATTGCATCAAATATTGACATCTACCCAAAAATCATGTAAACAAGAAGAATTTCAATGATGTAGGAAAACAGAGTTTAATGAGCTAACTTCCTACTTCATGCATGAAGAAAACTTGTAGAATAAGATCAAATCATTGATGAGATCTGATTTAAGACGGAAGGTGCAAGAAATCATAACTAAATCCTACTCTTGCAAATTGATCAAATGTTGGCCTAAGTATAGAAAACCCTAAATTCCATGAGAAACTATAATTCTATCATTTTGGGGTTGCATAGGAGTTCTTTCCTCAAATCATTATCCCTGAAGGAAGAAATGATGCCAAAACACCTATTGACAACTTTTTGATGTTCCTTTATCTCTTCTAAACTACTACTGAAGTAAAGCATAAATGGAATAAAACTAATAAGCAACCTAATCAAATCTACACTACTTGTAATGGAATAATCCTAAAGACAATTGAATCATTGAGCTATGAAATCAATCTAATCATACAAATACAATAAGAGGATCCATTTTTGCTAAGGTTGGGCCCTAACCCAAGAGCTTCAGCCCTCTGAGTTTACTCAATGCTGGATCAAGGAAATGCTTATTCTCATTATCAAAACAGAAAATTACATAGCAATGTCTTTCACAAGTCTTGAACTCGAAAATGAATAGTGTTTTTACAGCAAAAATTTGAATCCTAATGAGGCTCTAGGCCTCTTTATTTATACAACTGAAGTCTCCAACTACTTGCTTAAATCTAAGGAGGCTCATCTCCAATACTTGAGATAAACTAACTCTTTAATTGTCACTTTCTCGACTGCGTTTTGATCTCCATGACTTGGCTGCTTGTTCTCCGAGCTAGTGTGATTGATGGGGGAATATTCGAATGAGGGAGGAGTAAATAAGGAGGATTTACCTCCTACGATCTCTCTTCCTTGTCTCATTCAAGTTTCAGCCCTTAATCTAGCCAAAATTCCACGATGTTCTCTCACAAACCTGCATTCAATGCACATTAG
Source organism: Pinus taeda (assembly GCA_000404065.3). NCBI lineage: Eukaryota > Viridiplantae > Streptophyta > Pinopsida > Pinales > Pinaceae > Pinus > Pinus taeda. The sequence goes on along the minus strand of APFE031477699.1, from coordinate 37,198 downwards.
TCCTGTAGGCATAATATCTCACTTTGACTTATCTCATTAAACAAAATATAATCAAAATATGTAGTAAATTGTGAGAAGAGTTGATTTGACTAATCTAGGAGGTGAATTAAGGTCCATATAGTTACCCAATAATGAGGCTCATCAACATGGAAGCATTACTTCCAAAAACAAAAATCAACTTTTTCTATTGTGAAGTCTAAGTGTTCATCCAAAAACATTATCTTGAGAAAATGTGGATCATCTTTATCTTTCCATGGTGATTTCTGAACATGCAGAAATCAAGTTGAAATATGTCTCACATGGATCCACTTTTACCATGTTCAATGGTATTTAGAGTGTGTTTTTTTATTTATTTCCTTTGACATAATCTTTGTGTGCATAGAATGGCAACTCAATAGATCCTATATAACTCACAGTAAAAAATCTGAGTGCCCGAGGCAAACATAATATGAAAAGGTAAAGTGGTTAACTAGATTCCTAACCATCGTTATCTCCTCAATGCAATGATGGTTTTCACCATAAACATTTTTATTCTACGAGTTCTCTCCCAATTTGGGAATTGACATTTGAATTCATGTTGAATGTAGTAGCTCTCAGTCCATGTATTGGGGTTTCATTCCTTCCCTAAGGCATAGAAAGGTCAGAAAAACGCCTAATAAGCACCCACCAAGTTAGGCATTCATAATACCTACATAATATAACGATTCTAAGCCTCTCCAAATAAAGGTTTTGCCATAAAGTTTGACAAATTTTCAAATTGTTTGTATTCAAGAGTAGTGGTAACCACGTTGAATATAATCCCAAATGCCTTTGCTAGAAAAAAAGAAAATAAAAAGCCTCCTCCTCTAATTAATAAAATACCATTGAGATTAGAATAATGTATAAACCTCCTCTCAAAAAAATTAATGATCACACTTCAATATGAATTTTAGAGTGTGACAAATAGTGAAGACCAAAATGTGGAGCGGAGATTGCTCTTCTCAATATTCAAAATGGCTAAATAGATTATACTATAAACATCAATAATAAATTGGTGAAGTATAACTTGACACCTATGGAGTAGAACTGAATTGTCTATGACACCTAGCAGACAACATAATCTAATTTGATGACAACTAACTCACAGTGAGATTAACATCTCTCAACATCCCCTCCTAATCTCAACTGTTACATGTAGAGAAACATATAATGCCTAATTGTTCTCTTTTAAATTCAAATACATTGTTGCCCAATGGTTTTGTAAAGATATCTGCAACGTGATATTTGGAACCACAAAAAGAAAGTACTATGTCCCCATCATTGAAAAGCTCATGGATGAAATGAAAATGTGTGTCAATGCGCTTGCTCTTTTTGTGGAAAACATGACTTTTTGATAAAGAAATTGTTGAACTGTTATCACAGTAGATTGGAGTTGGCTCCTTATGAATATTTGAAATATCTTTCAATAATCGTCTCAACCACACAACTTGACAAGCTGTTGAATTTTCTACTACATATTTTGCCTCTGCATAAGATATTGAAACGATTCACTGTTTCTTGGATGCCCATGAAATCAAATTGGTTCCAAGAAGAAAAGCATACCTTGAGGTGTTTTTGTGATCATCTAAACTCCTTGCACAATCGTTGTCTGTATAACCTGAAAGTGAACAATTTTTAGAATGTGTATACAAGAAAACATATTATATTTTCCCTACAATATACCTTAAGATCCTTTTTGCAACCTTCCAATGAGAAATGTTAGTTGACTACATGAACCTCGAGATAAAACTTGTTGCAAACATAATATTAGGTCTAGTTGAATTGAGATATAACAAGATACCAACTAAACTTTTGTGCCTTGAGCAATTGGTGTATCTACAGGTTTGCAATTGACCATTCTGAACTTTTGGATGATATCAATGACATATTTTTGTTGACCAACAAAGATTCCATTAACAAATTGGTGAATTTCAATGCCTAAGAAGTATTTCATGACCCCTAGATCTAGCATATCAAACCTTGTTTGCATTACTTCTTTTAAGTCTTTTAACATCATATTTCTAGTATAAAGAATATCATCTACATAAAGACATACAATAAGAATTTTACCTTCATGAGTTTTTTTATACAAAGTTGGCTCATGCCTTCTTTTGCAAAAACCACTTTTGATGAGATAGGTGTTGATGCGACTGTACCAAGCTCTTGGAACTTGCTTCAAACCATAATATTATTTCTTCAATCTGTACACCTTATGCTCCTGTCATGGAACTTCAAAACCAGGAGGTTTCTATACATAAACTTCTTCCTGCAATAGACCATTTAGGAAGGCAAATTTTACATCAAGTTGATAGACTTTCCATTTGCATTGAGTTGTTGTGGACAAAATGATTCTGACAGAGTCTAACCTTGCTACTGGAGGAAAGGTTTTACCATAGCCAGCACCAAAACGTTATGAGAATCCTTTGGAAACCAACCTTTCCTTATGTTTCTCATTCTCTCCTTTTTCATTCAGCTTGGTCATATATACCACTTTACACCAAATTTGGTTTTGTCTTTTGGGAGATGAACTAATTCCCAAGTATGATTCTTCTTTATGGTAGAAATTTCTTGGTTCATTGCATCTACTTAATGCTTTTCTTTAGTTGCTTCTTCAAAACGAGTTAATTGAGATGAAAGAAATTCAAACATATTCTGTTGGTCAAACTCATGCTCCTTCTCATATATTTCTCTCATGCTTCTTGTTTTATGATTGTCTTCTGAAGATGTTGAATCACTAGTGGGTTCACTGCTTGAACATGTACCATTTTCATAATGGTATGGCTCTTCTTCAACTTGCAATCTTGGTGGATGTGGCGGATAAAAGGAATGATTTGAAACTTCATCAACATGATTAGACCAAGATTTATTTTCAAAAAAATTTACATCTTTGCTTAAAATAAACTTCTTGGTAAGTGGATTGTAAAGTTTGCACGCCTTTGACTGCTCACTAAAGCCTACAAAAATACATATTTTACTCCTATCATCAAGCTTCTTTCTTAGCTTCTCAGGAACATGTGAAAATGCTACTGATCCAAAAATTCTAAAGTGAGATACATTTACCTTTTTACTATCCCATGTTTCTTGAGGTACTATATCTTGTAGACTGGTTGTTGGAGATCTGTTGAGAACATACACTGCTGTTGAAACTGCTTCAGCTCGATAATTATTTGACAACTTCTTCTCACAAAGCATACATCTGGCCATGTTCATGACTGAATGGTTTTTCTTTTATGCTACTCCATTATGTTGTGGAGCATATATTGCTATGTTCTACATTATGATTCTTTTTTGTTGCTAAATTTTTTTGAAGTCATTGGAGTTGTACTCTCCACCTCTATCGGATCTGAGTACTTTTAAAGGCTTTGCACTCTATTTTTTTGCTTCTACTTTGAATTATTTGAACCTTGAGAATGTATCTGATTTATTTTTGAGAAAATACTCTCATGTCTTCTTGCTATAATCATTAATGGATGTAAGAAAATAAAGACTACCACCAATGGATTGTGTTTACATTGGGCCACATATATCTGTATGGACAAGCTCTAACGGCTCTTTTTCTCTAGAGGAATATGTGGGAAAGCTATCTCTTTTATACTTGGACAGAACATAAATTTTACAATTACAGTCTTTTCCATTCATAGTAGGGAGAGCAATGGCCATTGAATGTTTCTGAAGCTGACATAGACTCTTGAATGGGATATGGCCATACCTAGAATGCTAAAGATGAGACTCATCTATTCTTGACACATTGTCAACGAAAGACTATGAGATATTTCTACTTCTAAGAGTCAATCGAAACATCCTATTCTTGGTCTTTTCAACCTTTGCGATCAATATTCTATTGGGAGGTTTTTCATAGATATAGCAGGTGCTCCCTTTAAATATTACATCATAACCATGTTCCATTAGTTGTCCTACATTAATGAGGTTATGCTTTAGATGTGGAACATAATAAACATTAGGAATGTATTTTTGTTGATTTTGTTTAGTAAGAATAAGGACAATACCTTTTTCCTTCAGCTTTAATGCAAGAATGATCTCTAAGAGTAATTTTTGATGTTATGGAAGCATCAATAGAAGAAAGAAGGTTTTTGTTAACTGTCATATGATTGTTGCAACCACTCTCCAACAACCAAAGATCCTTGTTGTGAGTGTCTTCAGAAATATGGCATGAAAGAAACATTGTTTTAGAGGATTCTCCTTCATTATTGGAGAGATGGACATTGCCTCTTTGCTGATCTCACTCTTTCTTTTTGCACTCATGTTCATAATGCCCAAATTTCTTGCAATAATAACATTGGACATTAGATTTGCTCCATGGTTTGCTTCTCTGAGTTTGGTTTCGTGGAAGTCTCCATTGCTCTGCTGCATGATGATGTTCTAATCTGCCTCTTCTTTGACCTTTCTCTTGCTTGCTTCCGCCACTATATCATTTTCCTCTTCCTCAGTCAAAATAAATTTTTGCTTAGAGTTTGTTCCATGGAATATTCTTCCAAGTTGAGTCTTGTTTCGTGTGCCAGAAGTGATCCAGTCAACTGTTCTACTAAGAAAGTTGTAAAATCTTTGGATTCCATAATGGATGTTACAATCATGTCACATTTCTTGGGCAAACTTCAAAGGACTTTTTGAAAAATTTATTGATCTAAAATGGTTTCACCATTGAAGTTGATCTGATTAACTATTCCCATGACCCTAGTCATGAACTGATCCACATTTTCTGTGTCAATCATCTTTAGGGTTTGAAATTGTGATCTCAATGTCTATATTTTAACAGTCTTCATTGTATCATTACCTTGATATGCAACTTCCAAAATTTCCCAAGCTTCATGTGTTGTAGATGTGTCTGTTATCTTGTCGAAAATAGAGTCATTGACTAGGTTTTGTATCCAACATTTGACTCTGTATTCTTTTTTCCTGAGTTCAGTAGCTGCATTCCTCTGATTATTAGACATGGCCTCCCATGCTTCTTGGGTCGGCTCTAGAAGTCAGTTTGAAGTGTATCCTAACACTCTTGGGCTTGCAGGAATGTCTTCATTCTCAAAACCAAAAATCGTAATTTTTACCAAACAAAATTAGAGTCTGTCATAAAGCACTAGAGAAAACTATTTCTTCAAATACAAATGTGCACAACTTTTTTAAAATCTGCTTTCCAAAATTTAAAAAAAAAACATCCTTAAAAAAATTTCCTTCCTTTTTTAATCAAACAATACCCCTTTATTTTAAAATTTCTTTTTTATTGTGTAACAATTTAAGTTTTTATTAAGAAAAAAAACCCTTTAATAATGGCACCATATTATATAATATCTTTTTTTAATTTTGAATTACTTGAAGGAAAAATTTCAAACTGGATCTTGAATAAAATGAGATCTCACGTGCACCTTTGACTCGGCTCGGCTATTCTCCTCGAGCTTGGACAAATGAAACCTCCGCTCCTTCGAATTGGTTTGACTGTCGGGAAAAAAATGACCATTTGAAACGTCGTGGAGCCTTCTCGTTTGCACAACCTGTCGACTTCGTGGAGCTCTCTTATCATTTGCCCAATGATTTTCTTTTATGGAGAATACGTGCCACGAACCTTTAACAATCAACCTTTGACTCACGAATCCAACGGTCTTATCGGCACTTTACTTCTGTAGTAAGCCACTCTTTTTTGGACTCTCGAAAGTGTGAGTGTATCAACGCATGGATCATGCATGCGTTGGAACACAAAAAAAAAAGGCTTTAATGACTAGCTTCAACACCACAAAGTTTCTTCGTCCTCTTCGCCTAATGTCCATATTCGTTCTCTGTGCCTTCTCGACTTTTTGGTATTTGTTGTTTTTGTATAGAGTTTTATGAGATTTGTAGTTCTGATATCTTATAAAGAATTAAGAGCAAAATGTAGAGTACATATATTTTTTCCTAATATTCAAGATGGCTAAATAGATTACATTGTAAATATCAATAATAAATACTGAAGTAAAACTCGACATCTATAAAGTAAAATTGAAATAAAATTGAACTATCTACAACCGGCAAACAACAAAATCTAATATAATGACACACATAACTGATAATAAGATTAATATCTCTCAACAACAAAATAATGTGTATTATATCTCCAAATATGCAAAGTAGTTGGTGAAGAGGTATTTTTCTTTCAAAGTGAGTCCTCTTGACGCAACATTCAAACAGTTCTTCACTTTCCATGTTTGACCAGGTGCAGTTGCACCGTATGATATTTTTTTAATTATATAAAAACAAGATGATATATATATATATATATCGAGACCCCGTTCCAGAATTGGCAGAATTGGCATCTTCGAGCCTCAATTTGTTTTTTTATACATCTTTGTCAAAGCGAAATTTGTTTTTTATACATCTTTGTCAAAGCGAATTTGTTTTTATCCCCATCGATGGTGGGAGAGTAGTGTGCCATACGTACATATTTTGTTCGTTGGCGTTGTAGTCCGATGATAAGGAGTCCTGGTGGTGGCGGGCTTCAAAATAATGTTTGTATATTATGGTGGCCCATATTGTAATAGTAATAGTGTGATTAGGCACATGTGCTCTTGTTGACATTTTTTTATCTCACGTCGATGGTGGGAGAGTATTATGCAATAAATATATATTGCGTTCGTTGGCATCCTAATTCGATGATATGAAGTCCTCTCGTGGTGGCTAGTTTCAAAATAATGTTTGTATATCATGTGGTCCATATTGTAACATTAATAGTGTAATTAGGCACATGTGCTCTTGGTGTATTCGTTTTGTTGATAGAAAATTTGATTTAATAATAAAGTTCTAATGAGGATTATTAATATTAGATTAACATTATTAATAGATTATAAGTATAGGTGGGGATTTTAAAAACAATAAATGAAACTCACATAGAAAAGCTACATACTTTTTTTCAACCATACTCATCAACCGACATGCACCATAAATAGGTGTGTGAATATATATATATATATATATACACCAAAAAGCATAAAAAACTTTTTTTACTCTCAACAATGTCAAGGGGGCTAAGGAATGAAATTCTTCATGACAAACCCAGCTACATTACTTTTTTTTTCAACCATACCCATCAACCAACATACACCATAAAGAAGTATATATATATATATATATATATACACCAAAAAGAATAAAGAACGTTTTTTACTCTCAATAATGTCAAGGGGGCTAAGTAATGAAATTCTCATTACAAACCCATTTGTTATTTGATTTTATGACTGGTCGTGGAGCACACTCTTCAATAGGAGTTGTGGAGATCTTTGCTTCGAAGGCAGGAGGAGGATCTTTCCCTTTTGTTGATTCCGTAAAAGCTAATGGAGCTCATGAAAAACAAGTCACATGAATGAAGTTGGAGATGGGAAGGCCAATGCCCGTAATGGATTGCGTATTTTTTAAAAATCAATGAGGTGCATCGACATTTGGTGATTCCATAGGGTGGTTCGCATATCTGTGGCCACGCTTAGAAATGACGCCAAATGCCTGAGTCACAGGTTCTATATTAATGGGAACAACTTTATCTTAAGACGAAACTGCGGGTACTTTAAACACAAGAAAATGTAGAGCGCAAAGCTCAACATAAGGGAAAAGAATTATGTTGTCAAGCATCATGATTCATCATAGAGGATTTGGTCCTCGTCTATGATTCAATTGGTGCCTTATACCGGGTGGCTGTCCATATCCAGAAACACCAGCCATATGCTTTTCTAGCTTCAATTGGTGTCAGCTATGACATGCATTATCTTGTCCCTCTCTCGACTAGCTAGGCAAGACTTTGGTGTAGATTCTGGTAGCGACACCAAGAATAGGAAAGCGTCTCTCATTATTTTTTGTCCTGTTAATGAGCTTCAGTATTGCAACAAGAATGCTGCAACTCCCAAGGCTACCAACTTTAATTATCAACTTGCGGTTCGTACAAAATTAAGAGGTATCGGCACTATATGTGCAACATACAATGTGTCCTTCCTTTCTTATCATGATGTAATGGAGTGCACGTACTGAAGTCAAATCCTAAGCTAATTGCATAAAATTAAATGCTCGAAATGGAACCTTAACCTATTGTAAGAAAGAAAGTACAAGGAAAGAGAATGAAATCAAATGCTAAAACACACCATTTTCTGACTAACTCCTAAGAGGCTTTGCTTCAAAAGAATGCCAAGTTAACATGTATGCAATCATACTATCCTAAGCATGCATATTCAAACCATCAAACCTTCTATGGCTATGCATGTAAATGAATAAAATAAATTTGTTTTTCTTTTTGTCTTTTTGCCTTGATGAAAATGAGGTGGTAGTCTGTAATTCAGCTACGGGTTAACTTTGTAACCAATCATCTGTGCACAAACAAATTCTGTACGTGGATTTTCACCCTGAGGGTCTTGCTTATCTAACCAATCACTATCGGTCCCTCGTTGACTTCTCCTTTTATTAAGCAATTCAATCCGCGCCGTTGATCTCACTTCTCCAGATCCAATGGATATCGCATTGTCTGCTCCTGACATATGGAAAACCTTCAATTTTTCCATGGAACCAAAAAGAATTAAAACCCCAGTTCATAACCTTATCGCATTCGAAATTTAGGTTAAATCACATGCATCTTCCGACGCGATCACTATTGGATCTTGTCCCCGACATATGGCAAACCTTCATAATGAATGACTGTGATCGATCCGGAATTCAACTGGATTAAATCACATTCCATAAAATATCGCGTTCGGAATTTGGATTAAATCACGTGCATCTTCCAATTTTATTACTGTCATATCTAACCGTCCGATCCAACTTCTATCGCGTAACCCACTTGCCAATTAGCATGGCTAATCTCTACTGTCGATCAATCCCACATGATCCAATGGCTATTGCGCTCTAGCTAGCATGATGGTTAATACTCCAAAAGCATGCGACAAAAGTTATTTTCTCATGCTACGTGTCGCCCGCTAAGGGTAATTACGTGAAATTTAGGAATACCGCTTCCCAACTTTAGGGTGCGCGAGATACCACCTAACGTCTTTGGAAAACTGCCCACATGCTCAATACATAACTTAAAGAAAGACATTTAACCTAGGGTTTAGCGCTTAATCTTAGTGTTAACTCTTAATGTTGATCGATTGTGATTTTACCAATAAAATACATAAACAGAGAAAAATACCTGATTAGGGTCCAAAACGCCGATACACAGATACAAATGAATTTCTGCACTAGAACAATGCATCCTTACCACACTTCAATCAATTATTCAACAAAATGGAAATCACAGTCTTGGCCCTCTCAACTCGATTACAACAGTTTGTCTGACCTTTGTTTCAATCTCAAACCCTATCTCTGTCACACCTCTCTCTTACTCACTCTATTCTCGATCCTCTAATCTCTTTGTCATTACATTCTTTCCTCTTTAATGAATCAAATCCTATCCTACTGCATTGACAACTCAATCTCTATTTTTATCACTCAACCATTAAATCCCTATTCTCAAGCTTTGATACACATCTATACTAACACTTATCCCTTAGTCTAAAAATAATACAATGATCTAATTATAAAGCAAAGATAAATTCGAGAGATCCAACAATCTAGATTTGGGAATAAGAAGACTAATCCAAGCAACTCAATGATTAATATGAACTTCCAAAGCTTTTCAAAGGATAAAATAATGCTTGTGATCCTACAAAAGAACTTTCATTAACTATTTAACTCAATCCTACAACAAGAAATCATTAATACTAAATGCAGAGGTAGAAATAAATGAAAGCTAGAGATGCATGTGAATAAGCGATGAAAAGAAGGAAATAGAATGATACAAAAGGGCTCTGAAGCTCTTGGGATGGCCAAGCCCAAGGAAACTTAGAGACCTATGGAGGAGAACAAGATTTAGAAGCTGAACATGACACTAATATTCATTATTTTCATCAATGGAATTACATCCCTGCAAGAAAATACAATGGAGCTACAAAAAATACAAGCTCTCTACATCCTAACACTCCTAAAAACAAACCCCCTAGAGGAAAATTCGACTTGGTACTTATACAAAATGATTAGGAATCATTCCCCATGAATGGAGGTGTTACCGAGAATAGTGTCCACTCAGATGCTGCTATTCCCACTAAGATGGGTGGCTATCTTAGAAACAAACAAGTAAAGTGTACTATGGTTTTCTTTTATGAAAATAGACAAGAGGAGAACCAAGAAGACCAACCTGAGTCTTGCGCTTGATTTCCTCTCCTTCTTGATAGAGCTTCGCCGCTTCTTCTTCATCTGCCCAGCTTCAAAAGAACCTGTGGAAGCAAAACAATATACTACTATCGAAGAAACAAAGATCTATATTCATAAATAACACAGGATCAGATGTGTGTTGACCATATAAATGCATATACAAACAAGTACACAAGAATATGGAAGAAAACAAGAATAGCTTTATTAAGATGAAAAGTAGCAAGAGGATTACAACCATATGTTCTGACCCAACATCATCCTCCAGCTAGGAAGCCCTTCTTCACCTCAAGCAAAGCTTAGATCACCCAACACTATGAATGTACACCAGAAAACCAACAACACTTCTCTATAAGATACAAAATTCCCGCCTCTGGATCTCTGTGATGAGGGATCCATATATAGATGATTACAGAGAGGTGAGTTATCTTCTGGGATCTTGATTACTATCCTCTCTCTGATAGTTCCTGCTTCCACTTGGAGAATGATGATCTCTTACTCATCCCTGGTCGAAAACAGAGAGGCAAGTGTCAGAGGGGAAGCTTCTGGAAGATTCCATGATCTTTCACCTCGCATTTTTGTCCCCATTTGTCCATTCCCGACCATCGCACCCTATAGAGGAACAAATCAGTATGCATCGCAGCCTTTACATTGGGAAGGTGATATTCATCGTACCCTCTGCATTGAGCTTTCAGTATGGTCTAGTTTTGACCATTTATCAGCAGTTTTCAGTGGAGAACGTCTAGGAGATTATGTAATCAGTTGACCTTGTTCCTTTAGGCAATGAAGCAACACTTTTAGGGACTTAGAATCCCTCAGTTTATGGACATTTATTATTGGGGTTGAAGTGCCCAAAAAGGTCTATAACAGTTGCCCCCTAAAGCATGAGGTCGTTAATCTTTCTGATGTCGGGTGAAATGCTTTACTATGAGGATCTGAAGTTTTTCCAAGCTGGGAGGTGACCTGTAATAAGATACAATACAACACATTATTTTGACAACATTTTTTTCATGATCTAGCCGAGGCAGGCATTCCCATGCTCGGATTTATAAATTCATTTTCATGTACATAGGATAGACAACTGTCTGTGTGACAGACTGATGATATGGACACATCATCCTTTGATTTGGATGATCATCTGTTCGGCAATGATGTACACTTGATGTTTTTATATTCCT
>APFE031477693.1:12807-46682 GCA_000404065.3 Pinus taeda | reverse complement strand
CCTTCAGATGTGGTGTCTTTACCCTGCATGATCTCAAACATGCGGAAAAAGAAGCCACAAAGATTCAAGCTTTAACTCTGGCTACAATCCCGAATAGAGCATTTGACCCAAAGCGAACTGCCTATGCCGCCTTGGAACATGCCAAACTAGCAACGTTTGATCATCAAGAAGATATGTTCGATGACATGTTCTCTTCAGCTGAATCAATAGGTCAAGCCAAAGAACTCACCAAGATGAGATACAATGATGAAGGGTTAACTGAGTTTAATAAACTTAGAGAGCAGAGGTTGCAAACTCTGCTTCTAGATTTATTAACGCTAACCCCAGCAGCATCATCAAGGGAGCCGAGTCAGCAACAGAAAAAGGAACCTCCTGCTACAACGAAGGATCATAACAAGGAGCGAGAGGAACAACAGAGGAAAGACCAATAGGAAAGGCAGAAAAAGGAACAGGAAGAACTGTTAAAGAAAGAGCAGGAGGATAAACAACGAAAAGAGTAGGAGGATAAACAGAAAAGAGAGCAGGCGGATAAACGGCGAAAGGAACAAGAGGAGCAACAAAAGAAAAAACAAGAATAATTGCTGAAGGAGTCTCAATCTAAACAGACCACCACCGATACCAACGTGGGTACTATCACAGACCCTGAATTGCTAAAGGAATGGCAGCAGTTCGACACCATTATCAGTGGAGGGAAAGACTCAAAAAGTACCGATACTCCTAAGACCAGCAATATGCAAGATGATACCTCATCTCAGGTTCTGAGTGGAACCAGCGGCCCACCTAAATCTAAAGATATTGAAATAATTCCAAAAGATCCCAGCGATCAAATCATTTTACAAATAGAAGATATTCCTCCTTTGGATGTCTTCTATAGCCCTAGGCACAGAGCGGTGGTAAAACGATCAAGGAAAAGACGAAGGCTTGATCAACCTTCTATCTTTCCATAGCAAATGGTCACATGCAATGTAGTGTGGAAGGAGCAACTGGATCCTTCCAATGATCTAAACAAATTGTCACAGTACGCTGGAGCTTATTCAGCTGCAACCATCGACAAAGCATCGGAGGTAAGTCTTTTATTAAAGACTAAAGACCAGGAAATCTCCACGTTACAGACAAAATTAGCCGAGATAAAACAGAGGGTAATGCAAACGGAGGAGCAGTTAGTGGCACAACAACAGAGGACAGTGCAAGAAGACAAGCAGTTATTGGTGCAACAACAAATAAATAATCAATTGGCTCAGCAATCGGAAACAGAGAAACAGAGGATTGATCAGGCAGCGATCCAGAAACAGAACGAATTAACGGAGGCTTTGGAAAAGTTGAAAGCAGCAAACGAGCAAAACGGTGAAAACCAAGGATGAGAAAATCGCTCAAATAACATCGCAGCTAGAGAAAATTAAAGGAGATTCACAGGTAACAGAGTTTAGGAAAGAAGCAACATTGATAAACAATGCGCTAATATCGGAAATTAAACTCTTGTGTCAACAAATCACTCAAGCGGAGCCATTCTGCGAATTAACTACATCCATAAATGAACAGGTAGAGAAAGCTAGGGATGACTTGAATCAAGCCGATGAGGCTATTAGTGCATATCTTGAATGGCAAGATTCGAAGTCGGGAAAAGCATCCAATTTTCCCAGGATACTTGAGGTTCATAAAGACATACTTTTCACGGAATGGCACACACAGGTGTTAAAGGCAGAGAGAGCAACTTCAAGATGTAGATTAACTTCTAGCAATTTAGTTGATCTAGTTAACGACACTCTCTACATAGCAAACATGATTTCCCAGTGTACACCGGGAAAGATTACTACAACAAATGCATTGGAGAAAACGTGTTATCCAGAGTTAGAAGGCAGAGGAAGATTAATCGCCAGAGTTAATAGTTTAAACATGGAAACATATTGGCACTTCCTAGTTAAGCCTCATGAACAAAGAGCCGCCCTCAAGTGTTTAACAGATGCCATGCAGTGTATGATTCCCGATATCCAAGACGCCACCTATACTGCCCAGCTCAGTTCGCGCCTCAACAAACCTCCGGAAATTGAGCCAATGCTTGCCATTAATCAGCTCAGATTCAAAGGAAAGCAGCCGATTCAATGAATCATCCTCCAGCTCCCCAGATCGCCAGCCAAGATAGCAACAAAAGTTATTGATATCAGTTTAAGTAGCATTTTTGTTTTATAGATATTTAGATTAGTATTGTATTTATAGACCCTTTCATGTTTTTAGAAAGGGTCATAAAATTTTGTAATAGACTTAACAGACTGAAGTTTGCACTATTGTGCTTCAACCTTTATTCTTTTATGAAACTCGACCAGTCGTTCTTACTTTAATGAAGAAATCTCTTTATACAATTGTGCACTATTGTCGTTGATTGAAGAATGTTTATGCGTTAAGGGAAGAACTATACATAGCGATTGATATCTGGGAGTGGCAAGCAGCTCATATGGTATTTCTATCTGTGTCTGAAGTCATTCTGTGTATGTGAATTGTTATGTAATTATTCTTGCTATCGTTGATTGTATGCATGCGCTATAACAACAAATCTTATTCATTCCACTATTGGGTGTTTATATGATGTGCATTTACTTTTAAATCATGTATATGATAATGATATGAATGTATAAAGTGTAGTAATTTCGCTTCAATCGCTTTGCTTAACTATTGAAGCACAACAATCTTAAATGATTCAATATCTATGTCTTAAAGATACAGTCATCTATATGTTTGTCTTTTAGACGCAGAGCATCAAAAGCTACGCTTTAGAGCTCAATAGATTCCCGGGATAGTTTCGTTTACTTATATTTCTGTCAATAATTTCAGCCTTCCGCCTATCACTAGTGTTATCTACAAAGCATTCACTCATCCCATTTATCTATTTCTGGGAAACTGGTCCCATTGCCCCCAGTCGGAGCCACTATCCCAAACGAAAAAGGAGCTGTACTAAGGTCCGGACCGGGTGGTTTCCCCAATGTTGTTGCAGCGATTTTCGAGGCATAAACATTTTTGGCGCTAGAAGGAGGGCCCCGACTGTGAATGGCAAGCAAACCCAAATATGCAAGCCATTCTAAGAGTAATTCTCCCTCCAAATCTCCTAGTTATTCTCGATCGCATGCTAGTTCTCCAACACACAATCAAGAAGAACAAGAATCAACTACCACTGCTCAAACCCATCATACCCCAGAACAATTAAGTCTTGAATCCCCTGAAGTCAAGTCTCTTATCCACAAACTTCAGACCTTCTCGATTTCACCACAAAAATCTGAAGTATCACAAAGCAGTGCGACTTCGCAGTTCAACCTATCTCACCCACTTACCAGACTGCAAAGTGAAAACTTGGCATCGAACCCACTGAGTTCCATTTACCCAAAAGGAAAAAAGCCAAGAAACATACTGAAGAGTCTGATAGTGGAGAGCTTTCATCCACATCATCCATTTCATCTCCCCATCTGCAAAGTCAACCACCCACTCATCCATTACATATTGTTGTCCACCAAGGAACAAAAGCCTCAACATCTCAATCTGCTCACCCCTCAATATCATCACTTCCCATACATCCGGAATCCCAACAGTAGTATCAACCACCAGTACTATCACAATGGTAGATCCATGGACCAGACCTGGTGCAGTCAATATGCCAGCACCATTACATCCTTTACCAGATGCTCCAGAAAAATGGCTCCCCAAATTTAATCCAGATGATGGAACCCAGGCCGAAGAACACATTAATAATTTCATGCTGTCGGTCAACTTGAAAGGGGTAACACAACAAGATGTTGTTGTCAGAATTTTCCCTTATACTTTGCAAGGATCAGCAGGATCCTGGTATTTCTCCTTACCCTCTGGTTCCATTACCAGTTGGGACACATGCCAAGAACAGTTTCTTACTAAATATCGAGATGATAGGTCTTTGGCAACTTTAATAAACGATCTCTCCAACCTAAGAATAGAACATAGGGAACCAATAAAGGAATTTAATGCTCGCTTCAATAAACTCCTCAAAAAAATCCCTACAGCTTCCAAACCAAGTGAACAAATACGAAGCGAATGGTATATCACTGCCCTGCCTGCCAATATAGCCATTTTCGTAGATAGGGCCGGGAAACCTACCTTAGCAGAAAATATGAAAGAAGCACTTGATGTGGAAAAACGCATCAATTCCTTAGAAAAGAAAGCTGCCTTGGAAGATAGAAAATCTAAAAAAGTTTCTTTTAAAGAAGACTCCAAGAAGAAAAGCCCAAAAGATCCATATGACATGGAGGGACTGCAAAAGGTCCTGAAAACATTGTCTAACGAAATGATTGACATAAAGAAACAGGTGGCCGAAACTTCAAACAAAAGACCATTTAGGACTTATAAGAAAACTGAAACAAAGCCACCAAATGTCATATCTAATGCAGATTCAGACCAAGAGGAGGAAGAAGAAGAGGCAACCCCACCGACTGATGATGAAGAAGAAGTAGTTGAGTGTCATGGAATGTGGGATTTTATACTACCCAATTCTGATACCAATAATGAAGAAGAAGCCTTCCCAGTCACCACCAGAAGTAAAAGTACTTCTGAACCTGCCCAGACGACTTCAAATAAAAAGGAGTGCAGGTGCTGCCACAACAAAGGAAAAAGTACCTCCAAAGAAATCACCTGCAGTAGTCCCCAAAACCAGCCCTCAACTTCTAATTCCCCTTCAACATCTAAAACGTTAGTGGTATCCGATTCAATGGAATACAACATTGTTGATGACATGAAAAAAACCAAGGCAAACATAACCATGTTTGAACTTAGCAAGCTAAAGCATCAGCAAAAATTACTTCTTAAAGAATTGAATGCTGTTCCCTCTACACCACTTCCTAGTTCAAAAGCTGCTAATGATTCAGGCCAATCCCCTCCAGGTATGGTTGAAGCCACAGATTCAGTCCTAATTGGAGACAGTCAAGTTCTCATACTCCACCATTCCTCCTAACTTATGAAATATACAACAGAAACCTGCACAACTGTTTAATTGACTCAGGGGCATCATCTAACATAATGCCAACTTCAGTTTGTTCCAAATTGAACATAGAACCCCAAAAGTCTGCCATCCATATTGTACAATTAGACAGAACCAAAGTACAGGTTGTCGGAGAGATTAATTCATAACTATCAGGTTGTCTGCTGATCCCAGAATAGTACAAAGAATTGACATTCTAATAGCCGATATACCTGAGTTTTACGGTTTAATTTTGAGTAGAGACTGGTCCGAAAAATTACATGGGTACATTTCTACTGATTGGTCACACATGTGCCTTCCCTATAAAGGTAAGCCAAATAAAATAAAGATAGACCGAGAAAAACATATGACCCATACAGTTACCGATTTTGAACAAGAAAACCACCCCGTAGCATTCAACAACAACATTTTGGGAAACTATTCATCAGAATCATTCTTTGGAAACTTTGTTGCCCAACCCTCCCCCTTCTCAGTTAATCATTTTACATCCCAGATTGAAAATTTTGCAAAAACAGATAAGTCTAGGTGTTTCAATGATGATGAGAAAACTGTAAATATGAATGATAATACTCCTTTATTTTGGTCCTTGTATTTTGACGGCTCCAAGTCCAGTGAAGGCTCAGGAGCAGGATGCATCTTGGTTAGTCCACATGGGGAAAAGACAATGCTGTCTTGCAGATTAGAATTCGAATGCACTAACAATACAGCCGAATATGAAGCCCTAGTTCAGGGTTTATATAAAGCGATCGGCCTTAAAGTGCAATATCTAAAAGTATTCGGTGATTCTAAAATTATTGTTAAACAGGTTAGAAATGCAATTCATTGCCTTTCCAATCACCTTAAGCATTACCAATCGCTTGTGCAAGACCTTACTTCACATTTCTTAGCATTTAACATTTCCTCCATTCCTCGGTCCCAGAATTCAGTTGCCGACTTACTAGCCAATGTAGCCTCCAGGCTCCTACCTTCAGAAGACTACAGCCCTGATAGATTTTCTATAGAGTTGATTTTTCAGGCCTACAATTCCTGACAACATCACTAATTGGAGAGTATTTAATCATGACGATGATATTTTACAATTTTTAACTTCTGAAAAGTCTTATGACAACCAAATCATTGAAGAGGATGAGCATGACTCCCAAATAAAGGAAACACCTCAAGAAAATGTAATTCTTAAGCCTGTGGTAAAACTTGAAGATCTTTATGATATAAAAGACAGGTTTAAACCTGTAACTAATACAAAGATCCAAAGCTACACCCTAAGGTTTGAATTGGTAAATTTGGGTACTGACCAAGCTCCTCAGAATGTGAATTTAGGATTAGGACTTTCTGTAGAGGAGAAAGAAGCATTTGTTAGACTGTTAAGGAAGAATAAACACGTTTTTGCTTGGAAATATGATGACTTAAAGACTTATGATACTTCTATTATCCAGCATACTATGCCAATGCTTCCAGATCAAAAACCAATTCAGCAGAAGTTAAGGAAAATACATCCAAATTTGGAAAGCCAGATTAAGTCGGAGCTTAACAAACTCCTTAAAGCCAAGATTATCTTTCCAATCCGACATTCCAACTGGGTTTCTAATATGGTGCCTGTTAGGAAAAAGAATGGCGACATTCGAATTTGTATTGATTTCAGGAATTTGAACAGAGCAAGTTTGAAAGACAATTTCCCATTGCCTACTATGGAGCAAATACTCCAATCAGTAGCAGGTTCTGAATTGATGTCCTTTCTAGACGGTTTTTCAGGATACAACCAAGTCTTGGTTCATACTGATGACCAGCTTAAAACTACATTTAGAACAAAATGGGGGACATACGCATATCAAAAGATGCCTTTTGGACTTATAAATGCAGGAGCGACTTTCCAAAGAGCTATGGATACAGCTTTTAGGGGATTGATTAATCGAACAGTGGTCGTCTACTTAGACGATATAACTGTGTTTTCTAAAGACAGGTCTAATCATTTACATGACTTAAACCAGATCTTTCAAAGGTGTAAAAGGTATGGAATTTCTCTTAACCCTAAAAAGTCATTCTTTGCTCTTGATCAAGGGAAACTCCTGGGTTTTATTGTATCTCGGGATGGCATTTATATCGATCTTGATCGGATCAAAGAGATTTCTGAGATCCCATTCCCGCACAACAAGAAATCGATGCAATCATTTCTTGGTTAGATTAATTTTGTTAAAAGATTTGTACCAGATTTTTCTCATATTATTTTGCCCCTCCAGGCAATGATTAGGAAAAATGCAGTCTTTAAGTGGGGATTAGTAGAAAAAGAAGCTTTTGATTTGATAAAGCAATCCATTATCAACGCCCCCTCCTTAATTACTCCAAATTTCTCTAATCCTTTCACATTGTATACTATCGCATCCAATTCTTCATATGCAGCAGTACTTATGCAACTAAATGATCACAATTTGGAGGCACCCATCTCATTTTTTAGCTCGAATCTTTAGGGTGCCGAATTGAATTACTCCGATGTGGAAAAACAAGCCTTTGCTGTGTTTAAAGCAGTCAAACATTATAGACCCTTCCTTCTGAAAACCCACACAAAAGTTATAGTTCCTTTCCCAGCTGTTAGCCAACTATTGATACAAAAGAACTGGGTGAAAAAGGGCAACATTGGTCACAAAGCGCTTACAGAGTATGCTTAGAAATTAGGCCAGCAAGATTGTTAGGAGCCAAGGTTTTTTGCAAAAAGATATTAGGAAAAGCTTATCAACATTCCTAATCAGCGATATTGGTCGCAACTTAAGAAATACATTAAATAATGTCACTGATATCTGAATCTCCATAGAAACGATTTGGTATTTATTAAAAAAAGGTATGCTCCTCCACATTTATCTTACAAAAGCAAAAAGGACATCAGGTTAATAGCAAAAAGTTTACACTTATCGATGATCGTGCTTTTAAAGAAGAATTAATATTCTATTTTGCTAAGAATGCCTTGAGAAAACTGAAGCTCCAAAAGGTGTTGCATGGAATTACATGAATGGCCAGCAGGAGGACATTTTGGAGCTGACACAACAACTCACAAGATTATTCATGTTGGATATTATTGGCCAACCCTTTTTAGAGACACCCATGAGTATGTAAGGAAATGCCTCAATTGCCAAACTGCTAGTGGAAGACAATGAAAATCGGCTTTCCCTTTGCAACCAGTCAACATTGAACAACCATTTGAGCAATGGGGATTGGATATCATCGGGGAAATTAATCCACCTTCTTCCAAGCAGCATAAATATATTCTCACTGCTATCGACTATTTCACTAAGTGGGTTGAGGAAATCCCTTTGAAGACAACAAATTCTGAAGCAATCATTGAATTCATAGACCAATTCATCATTACCAGGTTTGGTGTCCCAACTGCTCTTGTATTTGATAATGCTTCTTATTTTTCAGGCAATTCTATGTTTGATTTTGCTATCAAGAGAGGATTTAAGTTAAAATATTCTGCTAATTACTATCCTCAGGGTAATGGTTTGGCAGAGTCCACTAATAAGAATCTAATCAAAATTATCAAACGAACAATCGAACAAAATCATAGGAATTGGCATAAATCCTTAGTCTTTGCATTATGGGCTGATAGGATAACACAGAAAGCTTCTATAGGAACCTCTCCGTTCAATCTTGTGTATGGAAAGGAAGCAATACTGCCTACAAATCTTGTTCTTCCTTCTTTAGCCCTAGTGCAGTTCATTGAAGAAGCTCCTTCCTCTTCTATTCAGCTCAGATATGATCAAATCTTAAAACTAGAAGAAGAAAGAGAAAAGGCCAAAGATACCCATGCCAAACATCAGCAAATCATCAAAGCAGCTTTTGATTCAGTCTCCTCAGGTTCAAAACAATTCCAAGTTGGCGATTTAGTTCTGAAATGGGATAAAGCCCATGAGGACAAAGGCAAACACACCAAGTTCCAAAAGTTGTGGCTTGGACCATTTCAGATTTGGGAGAAAGTAGGCCATTCAACCTTTATATTGCAAGATTTAGCAGGTTTGAGGGAGTCTCTCCCTGTAAATGGCCTCATCCTAAAAAGGTTCTTCAATTGAGAAGGTAACCCCTTCTCCCTTCATTTTCATAGGATTTTATAGTTTGTAGGATTTGTAGGAAATAAAGTTTAAAGGCATCTTCCATTGACCTTTCACTTGTTTGAAAAGTTGTCTCACAGAAGTATCATGAGTATTTGCTTTCAAACAATAGAACTTTCAATCAAAAAGGATAATTTTTGGGAAATTAGGTATCATTGTATTCTGAAATCACGAATTAGCTTTGATCAACTCCTCCTAAAGCATAAAAGTAATGTGAGTCATTTTCTGTTTTCAAATTGGTCTCAAAAGGCTATCAATATCAAAGATAGAAGTCAATTCAATATCAGCATCTTCAACTCTTAACCTGTCATCCATTGATTCTCAAAGAAGAGATTGTCCACCCCATTCATTAAAGATTATGATTTTTCAGAGTGTAATTCTAAAATATAAAGATATTAAAGATAAGAGGTCTTTTACAAGCTGCTTACATGTTCATAGGAACATAGCTTAACTTGACATTACCAATACTGCGATACCAAAACAGGGAATGCTTGAAATTTCAAGACAAGGAGTCTCACACGAGCGTTAGCCTTGTTCAGTTAGACTGACTACCAGTGAGTGGCATTGTTAATAGCTGGCCACCAAACCAGGGGCAGGCTTTTTATCCTGTCAATGACAGAAAAAAGAAAGATGAACAAAATATGAAAACATGTTTTGAATTCATTCTGATAATCACACTCTTAATTGGATGGGACAATGGACAATTACATGGTTAAAAGGTATCCCTGCCGAGACTATAAACGTTTGCTGGCAACAGAGGCTCTACCTATGATAGGCGAGTTTACTATAAAGGCTGATTTGGAGAGATTTTTCTATTTTTATCATTATAAACCAATAAAGGCCCATTTGAGACTTAAAATGTACTTATTTCAAGTTAGCAAAAGGAGGAAGTTAGCAAAATTACTTTCGTGATATACAGAATGCATAAATATCTAGTTATATCAGAATTTTCCTTTGTAGTTGAAACTCTATTTTCAAAGAGTTTAAGCATTTTTTATTTTTCCAGAGATAACTGGTTCTTCCAGTGAATCGCCAATTGTTGTGCTCTACAAACAACCCCCCATTTCTTATTATTTTTATTCATAAAACATTAAAATGTGAAATGGGTCCCTTTAAAATAAAGTTGATATCAATACTTTTACTTAAAAGTCTGATAATCAAATGAGCGCTTTACAAAACCCTTTTAAAACAATATCCATTTAAAAGAAATAAAGCAAATCTCGGTCATTGCGATAAAGCGATCGCAAGATCGCATATCGCAATGACATGAGGGACATATAAAATGGCACAAGGCTTTCCGCCGATGCGATATCGCATTCGGCGATCGGCGATATCCAATGCAAAACCAAAAGCGCCACATATCAATACCCTTGATGCGATGAGCTATCGGCGATCGGCAATCGGCGGGTCCCCTTTGTTTGAGTCTTAATACACATAAGCCTTTCGCCGATGCGATATCGCAATCGGCGATCGGCGATACTCGATGCAATTGTTAAGGCAGACTTGTTATAATCCCCGATGCGATGCGATAAGGCACGATTTTCAACATAAAGCCTTAAAAGTGATTGGAAAGCTCAATTTACTCATATTTAAGGCATAATCACTCCCGCTCGGCTGCCAATACGTCCATTGCATGCTTAAGGAGATCTCTCGACCAAATAATGATATAATGGGCATTTATAAGGTGGCAGGTATTATACGGCCATTTAATGGATTCATGTCTTAAAATCTTTCCATAGATTATCTCTGCGCCCATTTTAAAAGCTAAATATATTGCTGCGCATCTATTCATTTGCTATCAATTGCAAGTTTTATCGCTATCTCTCTGTGTTACGCCAAATTGCCTCTCTGTGCAGAATTCATTCATAGACAGGAGTTCGGGCATGATGGGTAAGAAGTCTAAGAAGACCACAGGTGCTTCCAATCCACCAACTGCAGGACAAGCCGCTGCAAACAGCAAGAAAGGCCTAATATCTGATACAACATGCACAGGCCTTACCAGAGTAACTTGGCAGGGCACTTATGACTTAATTGAGGCCGAGAAACCAAAGCAGACGGTAGCAGAAGCTACCGCGGATTCATTAAAGAAGTCGGACTGCACTCTCAAGGATTTGGCTGATTCTTTCCTTCACAGGATAGCAGCCAGGGAGCAAATTCTCCCATATACAGACGTGGTGCGATGGGCGATTGAAGAAATCCCCATCATGGACAGAAATTTTAGCACAAGAGATGGAAGGATTTTTGGATCGTTCAAGCCAGAAGACTTGAGGCAAATGTATCATTTGCCCGAGCCAGATAAGATATACAACAACGCCTTCTTGGAGAAGTTTGCGAGCGAAAACGAGATTGAGTCCGAACCTATCAAGGATTTGAGGCAAAATCCGAATAAACACAAGCCCGAATCTTCCAGTAAGTACTCGGTCAATTCTTTGGCTTCTCCTTATTGCTATGCGGGTATAATGATGTGTAGATTATGGGGTTTACACGACTCTGCTATTTTTACCTTTGAAATGGTTCCTCTTATGGAGGCGGCTACTATCCTTTCGGATAAGCTAGCGGTAGCTGTTCGTGACTTTAGGAATAAAACTATAGTCACTGAAAGGAAAATTCCCCCATTCTACTATAGTGCATATATCCTAGATACCTTATGTTTCAATTCCGAATTCCCTGTTCTTGGTTGGAGGTGGACTGCACAGGACCCCTCCCATTCATATTTAATCATCGGCAAGTTGGGAAGTCATCCTATAAAAACCTACTTGTATCAGATTTGTAATGGTTTTCATGGTTCCCATTATTATTCAATTTTTTTGATAAACCATTTCGAAGACTTCCTACCTAGCCCTTGATTTACCAAGCAGTGGCTAGTTGGTGGAGAAGAGCATTTACCTATATAGTAGTCTTTGGGCAGCCAGCCAATCCTCATCGTCCTCCCCTTATATGTTCCTGATAAATTGCTAGCAAGGGAAATTGCATACCAGATTACAGCTGAGAGTACTACAAAGACTCTCAAAAAGGAAAAGAAAAGAGGCTGGCCTACTTTTCCCTTCAGATGTGGTGTCTTTACCCTGCATGATCTCAAACATGCGGAAAAAGAAGCCACAAAGATTCAATCTTTGGCTCTGGCTACAATCCCGAATAGAGCATTTGACCCAAAGCGAACTACCTATGCCGCATTGGAACATGCCAAATTAGCAACGTTTGATCATCAAGAAGATATGTTCGATGACATGTTATCTTCAAGTGAATCAATAGGTCAAGCCAAAGAACTCGCCAAGATGAGATACAACGATGAAGGGTTAACTGAGTTTAATAAACTTAGAGAGCAGAGGTTGCAAACTCTGCCTCTAGATTTATTAACGCTAACCCCAGCGACATCATCAAGTGAGCCTGGTCAGCAACAGACAAAGGAACCTCCTGCTAAAACAAAAGATCATAATAGCGAGCAGGAGGAACAACAGAGGAAAGACCAAGAGGAAAAGCTGAAGAAAGAACAGGAAGAACGGTTAAGGAAAGAGCAGGAGGATAAACAACGAAGGGAACAGGAGGAACAACAGAAGAAAAATCAGGAGCAATTATAGAAGGAGTCTCAATCTAAACAGACCACCACCGATACCAACGTGGGTACTATCACAGACCCTGAATTGCTAAAGGAATGGCAGCAGTTCGATACCATTATCAGTGGAGGAAAAGGCTCAAAAGGTACCGATACTCCTAAGACCAGCGATATGCAGGATGACACTTCATCTCAGGTTCTAAGTGGAACCAACGGCCCACCTAAATCTAAAGATATTGAGATAATTCCGAAAGATCCCAGCGATCAAATCATTTTACAAGTAGAAGATATTCCTCCATTGGATGTCTTCTACAGCTCGAGACACAGAGCAGTGGTAAAGCGATCAAGGAAAAGACGAAGGCTTGATCAACCTTCTATCTTTCCAGAACAAACGGTCACGGGCAATGTAGTGTGGAAGGAGAAACTAGATCCCTCCGATGATCTAACCAAATTGTCACAGTACGCTGGAGCCTATTCAACTGCAACAATCGACAAAGCATTGGAGGTGAGTCTTTTATTAAAAACTAAAGACCAAGAAATCTCCACATTACAGACAGAATTGGCCGAGATAAAGCAGAGGGTAATGCAAGCGGAGGAGCAGTTAGCGGCACAACAACAGAGGACAGCGCAGGCAGACGAGCAGTTATTGGTGCAACAGCAAATAAATAATCAATTGGCTCAGCAATTGGAAGCAGAGAAGCAAAGGATTGACCAGGCTGTGATCCAAAAACAGAACGAATTAATGGAGGCATTAGAAAAGTTGAAAGCAGCGAACGAGAAAATGGTGAAAACCAAGGATGAGCAAATCGCTCAAATAACATCGCAGCTAGAAAAGATAAAAGGAGATTCACAGGTAACAGAGTTCAGGAAAGAAGCAACATTGATAAACAATGCTCTAATATCGCAAATTAAACTCTTGTGTCAACAAATCGCTCAAGCGGAGCCACTCTGCGAATTAACTACATCCATAAATGAGCAGGTAGAGAAAGCTAGGGATGAGTTGAATCAAGCCGATGAGGCTATTACTGCACATCTTGAATGGCAAGATTCGAATTCGGGAAAAGCCTCCAATTTGCCCAGGATACTTGAGGTTCATAAAGATATACTTTTCACGGAATGGCACACTCAGGTGTTAAAGGCAGAGAGAGCAGCTTCAAGATGTAGATTAACTTCTAGCAATTTAGTTGATCTAGTTAACAATACTCTCTACTTAGCAAACGTGTTATCCTGAGTTAGAAGGCAGAGGAAGATTAATCGCCGGGGTTAATAGTTTAAACATGGAAACATATTGGCACTTCCTAGTTAAGCCTCATGAACAAAGAGCCGCCCTGAAATGTTTAACAGATGCCATCAAGTGTATGATTCCCGACATTCAAGATGCCACCTATGCTGCCCAGCTCAGTTCGCGCCTCAACAAACCTCCGGAAATTGAGCCAATGCTTGCCATTAATCAGCTCAGATTCAAAGGAAAGCAGCCGACCCAATGAATCATCCTCCAGCTCCCCAGATCGCCAGCCAAAATAGAAACAAAAAGTTATTGATATCAGTTTAAGTAGCATTTCTGTTTTATAGATATTTAGATTAGTATTGTATTTATAGACCCTTTCATGTTTTTAGAAAGGGTCGTAAAATTTTGTAATAGACTTAACAGACTGAAATTTGCACTATTGTGCTTCAGCCCTTATTCTTTTATGAAACTCGACCAGTCGTTTTTACTTTAATGAAGAAATTTCTTTATACAATTGTGCACTATTGTCGTTGATTGAAGAATGTTTATGCTTTAAGGGAAGAACTACACATAGCGATTGATATTTGGGAGTGGCAAGCAGCTCATATGGTATTTCTATCTGTGTCTGAAGTCATTATGTGTATTTGAATTGTTATGTAATTATTCTTGCTATTGTTGATTATATGCATGCGCTATAACAACAAATCTTATTCATTCCACTATTGGGTGTTTATATGATGTGCCTTTACTTTTAAATCATGTATATGATAATGATATGAATGTATAAAGTGTGGTAATTTCGCTTCAATCGCTCTGCTTAACTATTTAAGCACAACAATCTTAAATAATTCAATATCTATGTCGTAAAGATACAGTCATCTATATGTTTGTCTTTTAGACATAGAGCATCAAAAGCTACGCTTTAGAGCTCAATAGATTCCCGGGATAGTTTCGTTTACTTATATTTCTGTCAATAGTTTTAGCCTTCCGCCTACCACTAGTGTTATCTATAAAGCATTCACTCATCCCATTTATCTATTTCTGGGAAACTGGTCCCATTACCCCCAGTCGGAGCCACTATCCCAAACGGAAAAGGAGCTGCACTAAGGTCCGGACCGGGTGGTTTCCCCAATGTTGTTGCAGCGATTTTCGAGGCATCAACACATGGATACATTTCAATGATGTGAATTTTGCTACTTTGGTAAGGAGATAGGATCTAGAGGCACTTGTGTTTGTGACATGGTAGGAGGTGGAAGTGTGGCATCAAAATCCTAATTGTGCCACTTCATGTCCATGCAAGAACCATATGAAAATACTTGTAATTTATCCCATAATTGATAATGAACTATAGGTTATTGAGAAGTAAGATTGATGGTGATAGCTTGCTAAGTAGCACAAATGATCCATATGGACTACTCCCAAACTTCTTGATGGATATGGGTTCATTCCTTGATGATATAAATTTTGTGTTAGGGAGATAGGGTTGGTGATTAATATTAAACCCAATGCATATAAGCACATATTATAAGATAAACCATAACATAAGAGTAATTGGGTACTTAGAAGCACCCTTAAGATATGATGAATCATTAATTGATCAACTTGCTTGGTAGCTTGATGAGTACAAATATGCTAATGAACCCCTGTGCGCACATACACGTGTATGTGTGTGTGCGCGTGTGTACGCACACAAATAACACACGTGTGTGTACACACGGGCACACACACACACACACACACACACACACACACAAGAGTTAGGACACATTCAAATGCGACCCCTAACCCTAAGTGTGGGACCTCTAAGGTCCCCACTAACATTTATTATGGTGGTAAGTGAATCATTAAGAGTTCATAAACATAACCCACTAGCTTAATAGGTAGCCCTTAATGGGGTATATTATCAAGTAGGTTTATCCAACATAATATCAACATCATTTTTTGAGATTAACATGGGAACACATATAAAGAAAGTTGGCATAAAGGACAACCATTTCAAAAATAACCATCACCCTATTTTTTTGGTGGTAGTAGGTACATAGATTTGAGGATACATCATTTTGAGGTTTCAGGGGGATACATAATGACATTGAGATTTCCAGGTGATGCAATTATTTTAACATTAATGGTTTTTAGGTACAATTTTTCTATGAATCTCGAAAACTTAGGTTTTATGTGGTTTTTTAATCAACCTAGAACATAACTTCCACTTTGAAGAATGAATTAATGGAACTCAAATATTTTGCATACCAGGATCACAAAAAATAGGATTATTTTAATGCCCCTTTTCAAGCTACTAACCATGTGGATTTAGAATATGCATCGATCTTAATGCAATTCACACAAATTCATTCAATGCAACAAAGAAAATTCCAAATTTACAAATTTGTCTACTCGATTTTGTTAAATTGGATAATCATGTCAATAATATAGAGACATGCTTTTGTAAAGCTAACTTGATAAGTATATGGATAGTTTAGTTTATGCTTTTAAAATATAAATTTGGACTTTCTACATATATGTATTTTTACTAGGGGAAACTAAAGATTTGTGTTTTTCAAGATGTAGTCACATATGCTAGTTTTTTTGAGTGGAGAAAGCCCCCTCGTGGCGGCATATGGAAACTCTCATATTGAGCTCAAGAAGTTTCAACACCTAATAAACATTCTTTCAAGGATTTCTTAATTGTAATTTTTTTTAAGCACAAGAGTGACCTTTCCTCTCCTATGAATAAACATTATCCTTCATTCAAACTTCCTTTGGTTTCTTTAACAACACTTCCACTTGAAGGACCATCCCTCTTCCCTTCTTCTGTTAGAAAATTATATATTATAGAGCAATGGAACACATAAATTATTGCAGAAATATAAACATAGAAAACACATAAAACAAATAAAACAAGAGAGACACAGATATACGTGGTTCATCCAGTTTGGGCTACGTCCACGGAGAAACAGCTAGCCCTTCTTTTATTATATTATCCAGCAAACTGAAGAGATACAACCTACAACAGATCCACTATAACTCCCTCTTCGCTCTCAATCTCCTCTCTTTTCTTCACTCTGAATACAGATATACATAAATGCAATACAATTCCCTCATATATAGTGCGGGGTTCCCTTTTAGGGAAAAAACCCTTAATTAAACATAACTTCTACAGTCAGATCATTCGCCTGATGAACGGCCCAGATTGACTAGAAATTACTAGACTTTTACAAGACAATTTTACATCTATTTTTGGCTTTGGGGGCGCTACCCTCGAACCCCCATCGCTAGCCCCCGGAACCCCTAGCCGGGGGGATTGGGCCCCCCGAACCCCCACAAGGGGACAAGTCCCCCCCACATGGAGGGGTGTACAGTCTTCCTGGGGTATACATCCAGCTGAGACCTTTGAATACAGAAGATAATCAGGCTCCACACCCAACATATTCCTCTAAAGTTTCCACACACTATCCATGGTCTAGTTGAGTCTCAGGTCTCCACTTCCATTATTCCTTTGCATTTCATGTCCATGATTCTTGGTATTATTGTGATGGTTTTAATAACGCCGCCTAAAATCTTAAAAAAAAATCCAATCGCACATACAACCTCAATATAAAAATTTTCCAGTATCATTCAAATCTCACCCATGGAAATGTTAACATCGTATCCTAAAATATTCAGTTTATCTTAGGGTTTCTTTCTCATCCAATTATTTGTACAACAATAAATTTGAATAGGAACCAAGTATTCATGATATCTTGTACAAAATTTTAAAGACATGAATACATCCCAAAATTCCTTTTATAATAAGGAAAAACATACATATGAACATTGTCCCAATAACAAAGATAGGCATTCTTACCAAAATGACACAAACCTAGTGTTGTAGCTTCTAGAGATAGCCCCTGGGTTGAAGAGAGACCAATGCCTAGGACATCTTGATGAGTGCTTTAAGGATCTATTGATATTTTCCATTACAATCAGTATTTAACATATTTGAGATGAAATTGATTCAGAACCTTCCTTAAGAGGAGAGATACAAAGTCGGATGCAAAATATTACTCACAAAAGCATTAATATCTTACTCTAGTGGCCAACAACACATGAACATGCAATTTTCTGAGTCATTTGTAGTATATCAGATAGAAGAATCGAGGAGGAAAGAAAACCAATACACAAGTCTTAAACTAAGAATAAAATGCATCGAAGTCCAACATGAAGTGGATGAGAAAGACATTTAAATGAAGTGCAAAGATACATGGAGCACATTTTAAGGATAATAATTCATATCAGTTATAGGCATCTTTAATCAGAATTAGACATAGATGAATCCATAAATCCATGAAAACATATCCAACAACTGCTTATTAAATGTAATTTGAGAAGAAGAGTGAAAACATATGGAACAAACACAAGAAAGAATACATACTACACATTCATACGATGTGGAATCACCAAAAAATTTCATTAATCTTCCATAGAGCATACACTTCATTTACAACTTCCAAAGCTTCTCTCTTGGAAAACCCAAATTCTAAACCCTTGGTTCTGTATCATAAACTGTTTTTTTAGGGCTTGACTGTGGATAACCCATTAAAAAATATTCTTTCTTGATTTGGAAATGAATCATCCTAACAAAATATTAGCATGCTCTAGTGGCACAACTATATTAGCAAGATCATAACTAACTAGTATTGATTCTTTTAAAGAAAAATAATTACATGAATCATAAAATATCAAAGTGTCATGATTCAACACAATCAAAAATATATTGTAACTATGATGGATAGGTTTAGGAGGCAATGTTGTTGGGTCAATGATCTGGAGCACAAGAGGATTGATGAATTGTTCACACCATTTCCACAATGCTGGAGTTGATAGAGGAGTGTGAAAGAATCACTACTGTACAACCTTGAGATGTGAGCCCTGTATAGTTCAACCTAGGGCGGAACAAGGTCTTCACTAATCCTAACAACTGAAATCCAATCCACCTTGCTCTTGGCCTCCACTAACATCTCGCTGTATTGTGCCCATCAGACTAGCTTCCCCACAAGATCCCAACAATTAGGTAACCCTATTCAAACTCTCTCATCAAATTTAGAGTTGAAGTCAACCACATCCTTCAACACTATGTTTAAGCATTCTTCATCCTTTTCTCTGGCATCTTCCTTCTGGACTACATTGGAGATCTCCATTTTAACAGATGATCTATCCACCACATCTATGGGCCTCAAATCACTGAGTGGCCTTTCATTTACAAACTGAATGAACTTCTTGGAAATTTGGCAGTCCTTTTCACCATCTTCCTTGGTAGTTAGGATGAAGAAGTCGTAGTCCTTGGTCACAATCTTCTGTTCATCCATCAGAGTTATGTATGTAGGTTTTAACCCCATACAAAATTACCTGGATACGAATTCTTAAAAAACAGAAAATAAACAATGCGAGAGCATAACACATAAAACACATATACACAGATATTTTCCACTGGATCCCAAAACCGGGACTACCAGCTTGATTTTTCATTATGTTCCTTTCATTGTTACAATACATATTTATCCATTTCGAAGCATCCAATACCATGGACCGAAAACCATCGCACCCAAAACTATGCACAAAACCATAGGTAGGTCTGGCCACCTAATATAGGGTCCAATTTGTTTTTCCCTGGGGCACTGCCCGCCCCCCTCAAACCCCCTAGATAGGGGTGGATGCCACCTCCCTTGTGACCCCCCGCTGTGCAATGAAGGGGGGACTCTGACCCCCCTCTAACCCCTCGATTAACTAGGTAGGATAGTCGTGGAAAGAATATAACACAACCCAACAATGTACTCCTAGTTGTGTTTCATCTCGACTATAATTTCATCGCATACCAGTTGCTTAGCTTGCATGAGAGATATATTTCCTTTTAGAAGGCCTTTGAGCTCAACAATCTCTTGGTTAACTTCTTGTAGCCTCTTGTTGATTAGATCTGCATTAGTCATGGCCGTCTCAAGCTAATTTTCTTTTTGTGAGAGGGTTTGATGTGTTGTGTCTAAGTCATTCTACACCTTCTTGAGCTCTCCTTTTGAGAGCTAGAGCTTAATGACGGTCTTTGTGAGCTATTTCGTGGGATTCTGAGGGTTCTTAGGCACCAACACAACACAAATGTGAGTATCTATTCTCAACTGAAGTTCTGCCACCTACTGCTTAAGAGCCACCACCTCATTGTTTCTATCTATCAGTTCCTTCGCAATGATTTCTTTCTCCTCCTCCACCTACGCGAGTTCATTAGATTGCACATGCTCACTGGAAGGCATCTTCAATTTGTTTCAAAACTCCTAAACCTCTGATTGTGAGCTTTTAAGAAGGGCCTCAAATGTAGCCTTATCCTCTGGATTCACCCCTAGTTCCACAATCAACTCCTTGAAGTTTTCATTCTGCATGTGAATAGCTTTGGAGTTAGCTATTTCTTGTTTTAATCTTGTTGCGACCTTCTCCATTAGCTTCTTGAATTTACTTATGGTCATTGCATTTTTGTTAAGCTCATTGTAAAGCATCTCTCCCACTTGTTTGTGGAAGTTGATCTTATCAAGCAGAGTGACACTTGCCAATTCTAAGGAAACATCCAGAGCCTTGAATTTGGAGCCCGATGGTAGTGACTATGCTAGTGGGTGATGCAATGAGAACTTCACTTGATTTCTCTCCAAATCTATAGCAGTTAGAAGTATTCTCTAGTATGGCACTGAATGGGAGTCCATTTGCTGCTGCATATCCTCCCTTATTTTCTTCTTCCTTTCTTCAATGGTCTTTCTAGCATGTCCTATAGGTTTAATGATGGTTTTACTTTATTTTGAACTTAGAATGGCTACCTCTGAGGATGAGGAGGCAACAAATTTTAGTGGGTCTTCCAAAGTAACCTAGAAGCCTCGATGGTGTTGTTTTGTCTCTACCAACCTAGTCTTGATTTCTTCTTCTTCTATCTCTTGGGTCCTGGGATTTTTTTTTGGTTTGTACATCTTCCATTTCTACATCCCTTGTCTCATAAATGATCCTTTTTTGTGCCTTATCCTTTGTTGTTGGAGTCTTGACCTCCATCTCTGTGTTAATATGTCATGAATCAAGGTTAGTTTTCCTTTCAAGCTCAAGCCTAAACTCATGTTCATAAGTCGAATCTTTTATGCTTTCTCTTTTCTCTGCAATGACCCCATGAGGATCGTAATGCAAAACATCTCCCAAGTCAAAATTCATTTGTTTTGGAAATTCCTCAGTTCCAAGAAGGCATGTCTAGAGTTAACAATAAAAGGCCCTATAAGTTTTCCCAAATTGAACATATATCCCTTCTTAGTAGGGACAAAGTGGACCTAGTCCACATTAAGACTCTATTTAACGAACTTGAGGGTGAATATCCTCCTATGTATGAATACATGCAAGAGATATGGAGGAAGCTAACATTCATAGACCTGAATCTTTGTGTAATCCTCAAGAATGTACCAATCTCCCACCATGGTGTCATTACTCAGTTGAAGGATTTCATTCTGTCGAGGGAGAATTCTTGGAGGGGACACATTATGAATAATTTTAACATAAATGGCCATGTAGGAGGAAATGAACTGTGAATAACCATTGTTCTCTGGTTTCCTCCACATAGCAACATCCCAATCAAAAACAAAATTCCTCTATTTGTACGGGGCCACTAGATTGAGGCCTAGAAATTCACACTCCTCCAAAAGGGTGTACACAAATAGGTAGAACAACAAAGAATAGTACTTAAATTATAAGGTGGTGGAAAAATGACACAATTGGAATTTTATGGACTCAACCAAGTAGGAAAATATGCCAAATAAATGACCTGGATGCATCATCTCCTTGAGAATCCCTAGGTATTATTTGTTTGCCATATTGGCATTGTCATCTCCAAAAAGGTGAGAAATCATAAACAAGATAAGATATATAGGCTCAGAAAAGATAGTTGATGGGAAACCTTCCAACAATGGGCAAGGACTGTAAGCCATGGGCTAAGACCATTTGCAGAAAAGACTACTATTTGGCTGCTAGAAGGGTAGTGTAGTTATAAACCAGGGTGTTTTATGTGAACTACTGTGGTTCAAGGGAGCTTGGGTAAACTAGAGCCTTTTGGATTAGCTATAGGGTCAACTCTAGGATTTTGGCTCTAGTGGGGGAAACAAAATAGTTCTTCTCCTCTATATAAGCTATAGTTAACAAAGACATGAACTCGGGGAAGTGATAATACCTGAGTTAACTACACAGAATGGGTCCTCTCCTCGGACGTGGTAGCCATACAATTCGAACTAGATGTTCGATAGGTGGAAATAACAAAGGGTGCCTAAAATTTAAGCCTAAGTTTCCATGAGAGGTTTGGAATTAGATGAGGGTTTGGATACCTAGGCTTTAGGGGTCTTTGGGGTCGCCTTTTTCATGCTTTCATGAATATTCAAATAATTTGCAGGTGGAGGGGACCAACTGGTTACCTGGTTGTCCTAGGGACAACTAAGAAGGACATTGGAGGGGAGTTCTGGACCAGCTAAGTACTCGAACGACGTTACAAAGTAGATGAATGGTGGGAGGATACTGTACCAGTAAATGAAACAAATTTGAAAGTTTGGAGTGTGAAGGGTTTTTTATAGGTGGAGAGGGGAGAACGATCGTCTCATGTGAGATGACATCACAGGGGGGACACATGGCAGAAGCAGATTGGGAGGTGATAGATGATAGGTGGATAGGAGTTAGGGGTGGAGAAGTTACCATTTACCTATTGAATTCATCGCTCGCTTGAAATTGGCACCGCCAGACCTATAATGTGGTGGGTGGTCCCCACCATTCTCTGACAGGTAAAAGAGCAGGATGTTGGATCCAAGGGCTACCGCTCAGAATCAATCTGGGTCATTGGATTGGCGGGCCTACCCCTTTGAATTTTCAACTCTGGGGGTAGCACCTATCTATCACTTGTGCAACTTACCCTCCCTAAATGCTTATTGGGGCTGGTCAGGCAGAGATGGACGATGATCTTCCCCTATACCTATTCAATATTTAAATGAAGAGGCGCACCCATGATAATTTCCTCTTTTAGCCCTTTTATCTCAATTCACCCATAGGACTTGGTGCTATGATCAGTGGTTTGGGCGCTTGAGTGCTTAGGCCTTTAGGTTCCCGTCGGGGGCCTAACTCCCTTTATATTTGTTCTTCCGCCCTTGGTTCTTTGAATGCTCATGACTCAGTGGGACATAACACCATAACAACTTCATCAGATTCTTTTCAAAAACACAATTAGAAAAGGGGTCTGAAATTTCAGACCTCCGATATTCAACATAGCGCCTCGGTGCTCCACCTTTTCTATGCCCCTGATCCCTTGAGTCCTCATGACCAAGTGCTAACAAAATCGGAGCCCCTCCATTAGATTAGAACTTTTATAAAACATTTTAATCAAGGGGTTACAAATCTCTTTTCCTCTAAAAAGACGATCTCCAAAATGACATAACGCTGATGTCATTATCTCCACATGGAGCCTCCTTGGTAGTGACACGTGTCTTCCAAATTTTCCCCTTTTGGCCCTATTGTCACACAAGGTGTCTACGCACCGTGGCAATGCTCATAGTAAGGGTTGTCACTCTAATCCTTACTCACTCCATTTAGACTCTCTCTTAGACAAGTCAAGGGGGGTAGTCCCTAAGGGAATAGAATGAGGGTAGCCTGTGGAACACGGGCTCTAGGAGATTTTAAGAATGAACAACTTGATGAATTTAGAATAAGTCTTGATCAATTGAGATAGATAGACACAATCACAAGATAAAAATGACTATAGGCCAGTGCCTTTAATTTGAATTAACCAAAGACTAAATAAACGACAAGTCACCCAAAGAAATTTATAATGTGGCAAAGCGACAATCATGAACAATTAAATGTAAAATGCTCAAAACTTTAACATGTAGGATAATCTAGAAACATTATCTTTCTCCAATAGTCAATATGATTTAAAACATTTGTCACACCTTGACCATAGAAAAATCATGAAAATTGCATTTAATCACCAAATAACACCAAGGAACTTTAAATTAGAATTTCAATTATTCCTTAGGAAATTGGTTGAATGAAGAAATCAAAATATTCGAATGTGACGGAATTAAAATGAATCAAAGAGTTAATAAATTTTAATGGGCCATAGGCCACATTAAGATTTTTAACGTGAAAGCACAAATCCCTTTAATTTATTTTATTCTCAATCCTAAAGTCACATTTTTTTTTTAATCTTGACTTATCTAGGAGAGAGTCTAAACAAAGTGAGTAAGGATTAGAGTGACAACCCTTACTCTGAGCATTGTCGCGGTGCCTAGACACTTTGTGCGACAATAGGCCATAATAAATGCCAAAATAAAATTCCACGTGTCTTGTCTTGAGGAGAGAGAGAGGGTCTATGGGGTCCTCAAATTTTCAATGATTCCTTTTGTTTTACCCATTCTCAGTGATATTGAGACTTATAAAGAATTATATATTTTAAAAGGTTATGATGGCATGATCTTTGACATGCCGAAATGAACGACCCTCTGATATTTGGGTTTTGATGTTCCCTCTACTTTGATGTTCAACCTTTTGATGTCGGGCCTCGATATACCTTATTTCCATTCTTCCGATATCGAGTTCTGATGTGATTGCCTCCTGGTTTTCGACACATTCATTTTCATTTAGACCTTTGATATTTCGACATTTCCTTTTCATTTTGGCCCTCCTCTAAATTTTGGCTCCCGAAATTTCAGGTCTCCCTTCTTACTCACCAACCCCTGATGTGCTCAAACTTCTCTGAAATGGTCATTTGATGTGTTGCCTCTCCTTTTTTATTTCCCTTTGAACGACCTAGACTGCACCTCTTCATTGTTGTATCATGGATGGAAAACATGACCATTAGAAAAAAATGTAAGAAAGTATTATAGATACAACATCGACTCCAACTAGGGATAATGTATTGCAAGAAATGCATTGAGAACCTGCAAATTACTGGCTTCTATACATTGGGAATGGAGTCATTTTATTTAAACCTTCACAAGAAAAAGAGCAGTAGTAAAAATCACAAAATAATGTTGTTATTTACAATGGCTCACCAATATTTATAGTGCATGTGGACCTCTTCAATGTTGGAAATGAAGCTTGAGAAACTGCCCATTCACGGGAAGCTCAAGCACTTCACTATCTAAATTTTCTAGCAAGAAAATATTGTTCCCTTTTTCTTCAACAATATTGAAAGGTACAAACCACATAGGGTCAAAATTTCCTTGCTTTCCTTTATCTTCCCTTCTAACATCCTGTTTAAGTACCAAATCACCTAGTTGCAAGGATCTGTCCCTTGCTTTTCTGTCAAAAAGAGATTTCATTCTTTCTTGATAATTGATCAAATTCTGATTTAC
This sequence comes from Pinus taeda, assembly GCA_000404065.3. NCBI lineage: Eukaryota > Viridiplantae > Streptophyta > Pinopsida > Pinales > Pinaceae > Pinus > Pinus taeda. The sequence goes on along the minus strand of APFE031477693.1, from coordinate 21,442 downwards.
TTGTTCCCTTCTTTCTTGAAGTTCTACTGGCTGATTGATCCTCCTGGTTAGAGAATTTGGCTCCTCCTCGACATCTTGTATAATTTTAGCATCTGACATTTCTAACTGTATAGGGAAAATTGAAGCTTTCCCATACACTAATTCAAAAGGATATTTCCCAGTGAAAATTTTGGTGGTAACCTTGTTAGCCCATAGGAAAAAATTTAGTTGTGAATCCCAGTTCTTTTGATTTTCTCCTATTGTCTTCTTCAAAATCCTTACTAAGTTTTATTAGAGGATTAAGCCAATCCATTTCCCTATGGGTAATAGTTAGTGGAATGGCCTACTATAATGTTGTACCTTTGGAAAAAATAAATAAATTTGAATGACTTGAACACTTAAGCATTGTCAGTGACAATTTTATTTGGGCACCCGAACCTGGCAAGGATGTTTTCCTCCAGAAAATTGATGACCACTACATAAGTTGCATTTCTAGATGGGTTATATTCCACCCATTTAGTGAAGTAATCAGTGGCTGTGAGTATCCACTTGTGTTGGCCACTGGAAGGTGGATCTATTTATCCAATAAAGTCTAACTCCCATTGCCTGAAGGGTTCTTCTACAAAAACAAGGATTTAAGGAAGGGGGACCAATCTCTAGTTTCTATAAACATTTGACATTTCTCACAGGCCCGAACATAAGCATGCACCTCACCAAACAACTTAGGCCAATAAAAACCTTCCTTCAGAATTTTATAGGTTGTAGCTCTCCAACTATAATGTCCTCCACAAACACAATTATGGAACTCATCAATCACTTTATAGATCTCTTCTTCAACCAAACATAAGAGCAATATCCCCACTGGGTCTTTCCAATATAGTTGGCCATTTAAGATTGCAAATTTCTGGGCTTGTAGCCTCAAAGCCCTATATTTAAATTTATCGAAGTTGATTGGACTCCTCAGAAAGAGTAAATAATGAATAATATGTTTATACCAGTGGGACATAATGTATTTCATTTGGATTTTTTGAGTTAAGGTCTCAATTCTTTGTTGTTCCTCCTCTTTTCCACTTCCTCCATCCTTTCCTGTTAGAAAATTTATGCCCAAATCTTGGAAATTTATATCAAACAAAATTTTATCCAGCCCTTTCCCTTTGATCACCTTGGTGGGTTTTATATCCATGTCATATTCCTATATTTTAGCAATCCACTTGCCTCTTTTTCCTTCACTACCCCTTGCACAAGGATATCTTTTATTGCATCTGTAGGAACATAGGTTGTTATGCTTGATTATAGGACATGGATTCTGAAAGCTTTCAGGGATTTGACTAAGGCATGGGACTACTTCTCCAAAATATTATATTTTAGCTCAACATCTCATAACACTTAGCTGAAGAATGTGATTGGTTTCTCATGTCCTTCATCATTTATTTGCAACAAGACAACAACCACCGTGTGGGCAGAGGCAAAAGAAAAGATGAAAAACGGTTTTTGGTAATTTGGGCTGACTAGTACTAGGGCGTTTACAAAAGCCTTTTTTATTCTGGAGATTGATCCCCAAGCTTCTACTATCCACTTTACCTCCCTATCCTTCCTCAACATCTTTGTAATTTCTTTAACTATTTCATTATAATTGGGTATAAACCTTCTTAAGACGTTGTTTTTTCCCAAGAAGACTTGGATTTCTTTCTTATTATCTGTTAATGGAATGTTATTGATGGCCTCCATCCTTCTAGGATCAACATTTACTTCCTCCTTTTCCACAATGTGGCCCAATAGTTTTCCTTCACTTAGAGAAAACTGAGATTTCTCGGGGTTTAAAGATAAACCATAGCTTCTACATTTCTCAAAAGTGGGCTGCAAGTGTTTCATGTGCTCTTCATCTATTTTTGAGAAAATAGTGATTTCATCTAGGTAAATAACTACAAATTTGTTCTATTCTCCAACAAATGCTATATCCATATCTCTCTAAGAAGTGATCCTACATTTATGAGGCCGAAGGGCATTCTGGTATACATAAACGTTCCCTAGGGTGTAGTGAAAGCAATTTTCTTCTGATCTTCTGGGTGCACAATGACTTGGTTATATCCAGAGAATCCATCCATCAGGGACATTCGAGCAGACCCTACCAACTTCTGCAAAATGTAGTCCACATTAGGGAAAGGGTAATTATATTTTAGTGATACCTTGTTTAGATCCTTGAAGTCAAAACATGACATTATTTATCCATTCCTCTTCTTGACAGGGACTGAATTTGCTACCCAATCTGAATACATTAGAGGAACAATAATTTTGGCCTTTAGCAACTTCCTCAACTCTTTGCCAATTGATGGAAGTAACAAAGGGTTAATTTTCCTAAGCTTTTGTTTATATGGCTTCACCCCACTCTTCAAAGGAATTTTGTGCTGAATGATACTAGTGTCAAAGGCTTTCAGGTCATCATATGACCAATAAAACACATCCATATACTGCTTGAAAATATCTAGATACTATTTCTTTTATTGTTTAGGAACTCATTTGGCCAACTTTATCACCCTAGGGTCTTGTTCTATACCAATGTTGTAGTCTTCCACCTGTTCTTCCAACTCTTGTTCAATTGGTTTGGAAACCACATCATTTGGGTTAAATGACCTTTCCAACGGGATGAAACCAATGGGGATGATGTTACCCTTCAGTTGTAAAATATTGTGTCCAACAATAGTTTCTTCCCATCTGACTTACTGCTCATCTATTACTCCCTCATCCTCCTGGTCAATCACTGAGTTCAAAATCTCTCCAATAACCTCCATGAAGCATTTGATTTGTTCCTCATCTTCAAACACCTACAAATACTTAACATTGTCTGGTATTGAAGGCCCATATCTGACTTCAACTTCGTATCTGAGTAAAGGGTTTTGAGGAGGCTTGAAGTTACTAACAACTACAACCAAGGAGTCAGCCATCCGATTTCTATCTCTGGGAAAAATTGGATATTAAAGGCTAATTTGTTTTTATCAATTAGATCCCATACCTCATTTCGGTAAACCTTTAATCTGGGATTTTTAACTTGGAATTCATTTATGATTTTCTTCACCTCCAAATCTGAATCTCCAAACACTGCGAAGCACCCAATATTGAAACTTCTGGTAGCTTGCAACCCTAAAATGAAAGCTTCTTATTCAACAAAATTATTAGTGGCTTCAAACTCTAGCTTGAATGAAAGAGGAACCAGGCTGCCTTTTAGAGACACCAACAACACACCTGCTCCATTTCCTTCCATAGAATAAGCACCATCAAAGTATAACTTCCATACTTTATTATATTCTAGTTATTGTTTATTTAGATGAAAAAAAACATTCCACCTACGTTTCATATATGATTTGATCATCTTCCTCTAAGAACAAACAAGAGAAATCCTTCTCCTTACAGTACACAGGGGCATTATTTGAACAATACTCCCTTGTAACTGTCTTTAAAAATCTCAATTCTCTATACAACCAGTGTTCCTCTCCACTGAACATAGGAATGGTGGCATATGTCAGATCCAGTTTGATAGACCCCCAAATTTTCAATCCCCATAACCAGGAAAAGCATGCCAAACCTTGCAGGGATGTCAACAACCATAGTATCCATTATAACACTTTTCACAGGAATATGAGCCAAGTTAACCACTAGGTATTTAATCATCTCTAGGCATTTTACTCTCTTAGAGTCAAAAGAGTACAATTCTTTATATGGTTTTGTTATTTGTAGCCCCAAATTCTCCAAGACAATCAAGGGCATCAAATTATGAGAAGCTCCAGAGTCAAGCATGCAATTATGTAATAAAATCTCATGAATTACCAAGGTAACATAGAAAGGGGCAGTGGAAGAGTCTTGCTCCTCAACATGAGGTCCAAATACAACCATGGACCTTTCTTCTTTGAGGTTCAAGCTATCCTTCATAGGAGCTATGGTAGGTGGACAGATGAACTGAGATACTTGAGATTTATAATTAGGCCGTTTTAACAATTCAGTTAAGGGAAAAAATATTTTGACCTTCTCCAACTCTTTTTGAAGATTAAAGGCAAAGGGTTTCCTATAAGTTGTTGCAACTTCAGGAGGTTCCTTCCTCTTATTTTAGACTGGCTTGGTTTGGGGAGGAAATTTCTCTAGTTTGGGGGCGTCATGCTTGTGAGAAACAGTACCTAAGGTCTCCTTCTTTCTTGATGGGATTGGGTTTAGATATTTCTTTCCTTTCTCTATTGACTTGGGGGAATTTGAGTGGGGAGGTTCTTCATTTTTATCTTGCATTCTAGACCTTTTCCTAGAAGATCCGAGGTCATATTTTTTGTGTAACTGAGCCTGCATGAATTCAACAAATTGCCTACAATAGTTTTTAGTTTCACCATCATCGAGTGGGGAATCCAAGTCATCTCCTTCCTCGTGAGATTCTATCTCATGTTCCTCATCATAAAGAGAAGAGAACTGTTTTCTTGAACCTCTATGGTTTCTTCAACACGTTCCTCTAAATCATCTTCCAAATACAAATGATCTTGTTGTTCTTTTATCTCCCTTTTTAAGAGTTGCAAGGGTGGTCTTCTATATTTAGAGTTAAAATTTTGATTTGCAGATGGCTGACTCTGTCGAGGAGGGTTTTTGTTTTCTAATTCTAGTTTGACAATCTTGTTAGACAAATTTCTTATCAGCTTATTCATCTCTTCAAGCTTCTATTCTTGGGTTTCCTTCCAATGACTCAAAGAGTTGGCTTCCTCTTTTCCACTTCTCCTATCACCAGACTCAGTTTTCCCTTTCCATTTGCTGGTGGAGGTAAAATTTGCTTCAAATTCTAAAGCATCTATCTAAATCTGGTCCAAGGTATGAGACTTTCTTTCTCTAAGAGTGAATCCAAATTCATGTTCAAAATCCCCAACCAAAACTACTTTAGTAGCAGCTTATGGAGGTTTGATTTCAGCTGGAAGATTGTTATATAGTTTGTTAAACCTTTTTATGAATCCTGAAACACCTTCATTATGTTTTTTCGTCATTGCATTAAATTTAGAGAGGATGTACCCATGATCCTTTTATCTCCCCATTTATGCATAAAATAATTCTCTATCTCCTCCCATGTAGTGATTGAATAATTTGGGAGGGATTTGAACCATTTCCTTCCCTCCACACCCAGAGATTAGACAAAAATTCTTAACACTACATCCAAGTGTTCTACATTCATATTTTTTTCAAATGCACAAAACATTTTTATATGCCTCTGAGTTGAGATATCATCTTCTCTAGTGAATCTTTGAAAGAGCTTAAGATATTTTTATGGCATACCATTTAGGGGTTGTGGCAAGTCCAATGGAGCATATTTATTGAGGAGAAAACTAGGGACAACCATGTTTTGAAAAGGAGGTGGTAGGAGGTTTATAACAGGGCCTTGTTGAGGAGTTGGCTGAATTGTAGTTATCTGGAGCTGAGTTGGGAAACTGTGAATGCTTTTCTTTTGAATTTTTATGAGAATATATTTAACTTCCTCAGGCTATGGTATGATATGAAATGTGAAGGGAGGAGAGATGAGAAAATCTTCTTCGATTTTCACTCTTGAGGAAAATGGGCCAAAATGTGCACAACATTCCTCATGATATTCCAAGACATTGGAGGAAGACTTAGAGTAATTTATTACAACTTTCTTAGAGCTAGAGGATGGGACTTCTAGAAAACAGGTCACAGGAACTGGAGTGACATGAGTGATTTTTTTCTAGATTCTTCTAGATATTATATTTTCAAGGTAAAACATAGGAGGATTTATCTGCTATGAAGTATCAGAGCAAGTGTGTGGCCTTTTGAAAGTGAGGATGCTCAAAATGAGATTCAAATAGTAAAGTCGCCAAGGGGATAAATCTACAATCCACACCCCTTTCTTCTCACCTTACTAAAGGGTGTTTAAATGTCGTAACCAGGGAATTTTTTTTGATTCGTCCCAGAAAATGACGCTAGAAGATGGTGTAGCTCCTAGAGACAACCCCTAGGTTGAAGAAAGACCAGTGCCTAGGACATCTTGACGAGTGCGTTATGGATTTGTTGATATCTTCTAATACACTCAGTATTTAACATATTCGAGATGAAATTTATTCATAACCTTCCTTATTCAAGCTCAAGCCTATACTCATGTTCATAAATTGAAGCTTTTATGTCTTCTCTTTTCTTTGCAATGACCCCATGAGGATCGTAATGCCAAACATCTCCCAAGTCAAAATTCATTTGTTTTAGCAATTCCTCAGCTTCCAAGAAGGCATGTCTGGAGTTAAAAATAAAAGGCCCTATAGGTTTTCCAAACTTGAACATATATCCCTTCTTATCAGGGACAAAGTGGACCTGATCCACATTAATACTTTTTCTAATGAGCTTGAGGGTGAATATCCTCATAGGTATGAATACATGCAAGCAGTATGGAGGAAGGTCACACCCATAGACCCGAATCTCTGTGTAATCCAAAAAAAGGTACCAGTATCCCACCTTGGTGTCCTTGCTCAGATGAAGGATTTCTTTCTGCTAAGGGAGAATTCTTAGGGGGGACACATTATGAATAATTTTATAGGTAATGAGCATGTAGGAGGAAATGAAATGTGAATAACCATCGTTTCTAGTTTCCTCCTCACAACAACGTCTCAGTAAAAAAAATACCTCCTTTGTTTGTTTGGGGCCACTAGACTGAGGCACGGGCATTCAAACTCCTCCACATGGGTGTACACAAACAGGTAGAACAACAAAGAATAATACCTGAAGTATAAGGTGGTGGAAAAATAACACAACTGGAATTTTATGGACTTAGCCAAGTAGGTAGGTATGTCAAATATATGACTTGGCTACATAATCTCCTTGAGAAACCCTATATATGCTTTGTTAGCCATATTGGAATTGTCATCTCCAAAAATGTGAGAAATCACAAACAAGATAGGCTATATAGGCTCAGAAAAGATAGTTGTTGGGAAACTATCAACAATGGGTAAGGAATCTAAGCCAGGGGCTAAGACCATTTGCATAAAATATTGCTATTCAGCTACAGGAAGGGTAGTGTAGTTATAAAATAGGGTGATTTCTGTGAACTATTGGGGTTTAGGGAAGCTTGGGTAAACTAGAGCCTTTTGGATTAGCTCTGGGGTCACCTCTAGGATTTTGGCCCTAGTGGGGGAAACGAAATAGTTATTCACCTCTATATAAGTTGTCTTTAACCAAGACACGAACTCAGGAAAGTGATTATCATAAGGGGCGATCTAATAATACAACCCTGAGTCAACTACACGGATTGGGTCCTCTCCTCGGATGGGGTGGCCATACAAGTCGAATCGTATGTATGATGGGTGGAAAGAACAAAGGGGTATGAAATTTGAGGCTCAATGTCCATGAGAGGTTAAAAATTCGATGAGGTTTTGGCTTCCTAAGCTTTAGGGGTCTTGGGGCCGTCTTCTTCATTTTTAATAAGTATTCAAATAATTTTCAAGTGGATGGGACCGACTGGTTACTTGGTTGTCTTAGAAACAGTTGAAAATGACATTGGAGGGGAACTATAGACTAGTTGAGTACTCGAACGACATTTTAGAGAAGATGAATGGTGGGAGGAGACTGTACTGAGAAAACAAAACAAAATTAAAAGAATGGATCAGGAAGGGTTTTTTATAGGCGGAGAGGGGACAACAGTCGTCTGACGTGGGATGATGTCAACGGGGGGACACATGGCGGAAGGGGATTGGGAGGTGACTGATAATAGGTGGACAAGAGCGGGGGTTAGAGAATTTACCATTTACCTTTTGAATTCATCACTCACTTGAAATTGGTGCTGATGAACTTGTAATGTGGTGGGTGGTCCCCACCATCCTCTGTCGGGTAAAAGAGAAGGAGGACGGATCCAACAGTTACCCCCTGGAATCAATCTAGGCCATCTGTTTGATGGGCACGCCCCTTTGACTTTTCAACTCTGGGGGTAGCGCTTGTCTATCGGCCGCGCAAACTACCCCCCTGATATGCTTTTGGGAGATGGTTAGGTGGAGATGGATGACGATTTACCCCTAAACCCTTTTTATCTTTTAACGAAGAGGCGCGCCCATGATAATTTCCTCTTTTATCCCTCTTATCTCAATTTCCCCATAGGATCGGGTGTTGTGAATTGTGGTTTGGGTGCTTAAGCCTTTGGGCTCCTATCAGGGGCATAACTCCCTTTATATTTGTTCTTCCACCCTTAGTTATTTGAATGCTCATGACCCAGTGCCACATAACATTGGAGCACCTTCATCGGAATATTTTTAAAAACACAATTACAACAGGGGTCCGAAATTTCAGACCTCCGATATTCAACATAGTGCCTGGCTGCTTTGCCTTTTCTATGCCCTTGGTCCCTTGAGTCCTCATGAACAAGTACTAACAACATCAAAGCCCCTCCATTAGATCAAAACTTTTTATAAAACGTTTTAATTAAGGGGCCACAAAATCTCTTTACTTCGAAAATCTGATCTCCAAAATGACTTCATGCTGATGTCATCATCTCGATGTGGAGCGTCCTTGGTGGTGACATGTGTCATCTATATTTTCCCCATTGGGCCCTCAAAAATGCCAAAATCAACTGCCACATGTCATGTCTTGAGGAGAGAGAAAGAGGGTCTTTGGGGTCCGAGAGAGAGAGAGAGAGAGAGAGGGAGAGGGA
>APFE031477687.1:0-12284 GCA_000404065.3 Pinus taeda | reverse complement strand
GCACCAGAGGGATTCCAAAATTTCCATCAAATATATCACATTTGCTAGCTAGTACAAGTACTACTTACAACAATACTTTTGAAGACCAAAGTTCTTCTACATTCTAAATTATTGTAAGTGAGTGTTGTATCACTGAACCATAACTCCTATGCCTTTTTCCTTTTTTGAGTGACTACTTATTTGAGCCTTATTTTACTCTTCTTCTCTATGCATAGCCATTGTTAGGTGCATAATATGATTGTGAAAAAATAAATTACATATATCATATAGAAAGTATGATCTTCGGAGACTCAAAGTATGTTATAAAATGGTTCAATGGAGAGAGAAGATGTCAAATTACATTTTATTACCATTATTAGAAGAGACAAAACATTTAAAGTACTCCTTTAATGTTTTTTCTCTTTGCCACATCTACAGGGATCGTAATGATGCAGCAGACAGGCTTTCTAAAGAGGGTCTACAACAAGATTTGGGCAGTTGGAGGATAGCGGACGAGGAGCAGGGAGAGATCCGTGTGTCGGATCAGCCACCATATACATAGTCAGAGTTTTCTTATGGACTTTCAGGCCTATAAAACAAAATTTTTTTCAGATGTGTCTTTATGTTTTTATCTCACATGACATAGTTTATGTTGCTTATTTTTCAGAGTACTGTTTTGGTTTGTTTCCTTCCTATTTGGGTTGTTTTCCTCTTTGATGAAGCCCGAGAAGTGTAAACAACTGATTTATTTTTGGATACATTTCAATATTATAGTAAAGTTGTTATTCACTGTTTTGAGCTGGGAAAAGGGGCTGTTTTCCTCGATATGAGGAGGCCTGTGTGTTTTGGTTTGTTTCCTTCCTATTTGGGTTGTTTTCCTCTTTGAGGAAGCCTAGGAAGTGTAAACAACTGATTTATTTTTGGATACATTTCGATATTATAGTAAAGTTGTTATTCACTATTTTGAGCTAGGAAAAGGGGTTGTTTTTCTCGATATGAGGAGGCCTGTGCTTCAGATCAATGGTTTTTCTTCCTTCATGTTTTTTGGACAGGACTGATAGTTTCATCCTGTTGAGCTCTATGATTTGCAAATCATACAACAAAATGAATGCTTAGGCATATACTATGTAACTTTTTATTTTGGTTATAAAAAGTTCGAATTTTTCTTTGGAAAAAAAATATCATATAGAAAGTCTTAGAAATGTATCTACAATTATAAAATCATGTATTCTTATCTGAGCAAAAAGTGTTGCATATAAATCATATCCTTCAATCTCTATAATAAAATGTACTACAATTTAATTTATTTTTATTGTTCAAATCATTTTAAAAGAACCAATAATTTTGTATTTGTTTTAAAAGAATTAAAAACAATTTTTTTTAGTATGCAACATGTTCTTCCTTCACAACTATACTTTGAAGCTAAAAATGTGAAAAAACAAGATTTTTTTCCCATAGGAATTACTTTGGACACTTGAATTTCATGGATGTGTAAGGAATTATGTTGAATACCTATATTAGAGTGTTGGTGAAACTGAGTATAGCATTTATTATTATGAATTTAAAATTTAAAATTTTAATTGTAAGTTAATATTTATAATTTATTGTTATGGAGAATTAACAATTTTTAGTGATATTAATTTGTTTTTGGTAATATTAATTTGTTTTTGGTAAGTAGTAGAAAAGTTTTTTTTAAATAGTTAAAAAAAACCGAGTTTAGAATTTATTTTTACAAAATTGGATTATGCACTTTTCATAATCTTATTACCATGAATTCTTTTAATACAAACTTTTATTACAATGCACAATGGAATATGATACACTGCCCATATAAAATAATAAAACCTAAACACCATAATTACCTTATCAATCCATTAAACATCATGTTTACCTTATTAACCCATTAATCCTTCTTAACACCTGGCTACAACAATCACCAGTTGATCACTAATAGTTTAGCATTCACCATGACAACTAATATTTAATTTAGAAATCATTAAAGTAATTTTTTAATTAAAAATAATAATTTGATACCATGTGATTGGCTTAAAATTTTGTGTCTTATTTCACTTTTTTGACATGTGTCCTATGTCACCCATGAAATTTGGTCATCCTAACAATTTGTCAATTTTCATGGGGATCATGGTTGGCATCTTGTAATCAAAATAAAACAAATCAATAATTCAAATAAGCTTAAATAACAATAAACTAAATAAATACAATTATATGAAAATTTATAGTAATAAATTTTAAGAATGATGAAAAATTATATTTAATGTAAATAACTAAATGTAAATACCAACATAACATAATTTTAATAAAGTTAAACACCCTTGACAATTTGCCAATTTTCTCAAGTAGTTGAAAACTGTAGATGTACCATGAGGCACTAGAGACCTGCACTAATAATAAATTTGGGTTTTCCTTTGCTTTATAGTTTTTGGGTTAGTTTATTTAGTTAGTATGTAGTTAACTGTTAGGTTTCAATGGCATTTGGTGCCCATTGTATGTGTGAATATAACTGCTTTTGGAAACCCTTAGATATGTTGCTCTCCTTCCCATGCATTTTCATGACTGTTTTGTAAAGGTAAGCTTACACTTCTCTAGCCTCATCTTTTCATGACTATTTTGTAAAGGTAAGCTTACACTTCTCTAGTCTCATCTAAATAGAAAGTGATGTATGCTTACACTTCTCTAGTCTCATTTAAATAGAAAGTGTATAAATTCAATGTCGCAACATTTAATGTAAATAAGTTAGACTACACCATTTTTTGCATTTAGTTTAACCAATAGATAAGATGGTCTTTTTCGAACATCTTGGCATTTTCCCCAAAATCTGAAGAAATTTTTAATTATAAGTTTAAGTCATTTAATTTGTAAAATTGAAATGTCTCATAAAACTTTTTCAGAGGGTTGAACCCACTTATACATTTCAAAGTGCATTTTAAATAATAAAAAATACAATAACCCTATAAATTGTATCGTCTATTTCCTACCGGAAAAATCATTTCTTCTTTATTATTTCTTTATCTGTAAGATTTGTGTTCTAAATATCTATAATAACACTTTGACAACTTTAGAAAAAATAAGAGGATTGAGCTCCGCGGTGATAATGTTAATAAAAAGCAGAATTAACCTTTTACTTAATTTTTTTTTATAACAAATTTATAATAATAAAGTCAATAATTAACCCTAACAAATTAGATGATATTGTTATTGATTAAGTTAATTAATAGATACATTATATTTAATTTAATTTATTTCATATATAATATATTACAACCTTTTCAAGGATCTTAAATGAGTAATGATTCTCTTTTGACGTCTTCTTTGGAAACTAAAAAGAAGTGTGAGTAATCTGTATGATTGGCTATATCTGTTAATTAATGTATCTTACTTTGGGTGAAGAGTTTTTTTGTGAGATCACTCGAAAGTCTTTTTTATATAATTTTTATTTGAAAATTAAATTTTTGTTATATAATATGATAAAAGTTTTTTAAGATTATTTGTGGTTAATTTATATATAATTTGGATAGAAATTTATATATCTTCTAAGAAATTTATTTTCATATTTGAATTTATTCTATATAAGTTTTTTAGTAAGTGTCTATATATTTAGCATTTAATATTTTAGAGAAAAAAATCTTGAAATTGTATTGTTGGATTTTGGTGAATTCTGGTGAAAATGGCTATTTCATCTATAAGTTAGACTGCACAATTTTTTGCATTTAGTTTAACCAATAGATGAGATGGTCTTTTTCATGCATCTTGGCATTTTCCCCAAAATCTAATAGAAATTTTTAATCAAAGTTTAAGTCATTTAATTTGTAAAATTAAAATGTCTCATAAAACTTTTTCAAGAATTGAATCCATTTATACATTTCAAAATGCATTTTAAATAATAAAAAATACAATACCCTATAAATTATATTATCTATTTCCTACCCAACAATCATTTTTTCTATGTTATTTTTTTATTTCTTTATTTAGAAAACATAATAGAGGTACTAGACATTTCCGTGGAAGATCTGTTGTCTCTTCCAAGAATTTGGACCATTCCCTAATTGATATTCCTACAATGGGCCCCTTGGAGATGATGGTCAGCCATGACTAGTACCATCTCAATGAACATAAGGGGTCTGGGGGCAGACTAGAAATTCCTTGCCCTAAAGAAGATTTTCACCTATTTTCCTTCGAAGCTTTTGGAGTTAGATCTCTTTCTTATGGGTGGGGATTTAAACTATACAATATGTAGGGATGAGGATGGGGAAGTACAAGGAATATGGATCCACTAGTGGGTTGTATTAAAGAAGCCTTACTACAACATAATCTGACAGATATTTCACCACAATCTTTGGGTCCTACATGGGATAATGGCCATAATGGTCCCACGTTTGTGGCTAAAAGATTGGACAGATTTTTGATCTCTGATAACCTTTTGGTTCGAATGGGTAGGCCTATTTCCAAAATCATCAATTGCTTCATATTTGATCATAGACCTATTACTTTTTCTTGCGGCAATAGGAAATATAAGAAAGGCCTTCCTTATAAATTCAACAGAGTCTGGTTGGAGGACAAGGAGTTCAATGATCTTGTTAAAAAATTTTGGCATGTAGTTGCTCCAATGGGATAATATCTCTTTCTCAATACCTATTGGACAATCTGCGGGAACTAAAGGTAAAGGTTATTGCGTGGCAGAGAAACAAGCGAATTGCCAACAACGCTGCATTGAAAGAAATTCAGGATAGTCTGGATAAAATAGTGGGGGAATATAAAAATGGCAACATGTCTTTCTTGGTCCGAAATAAGATCCATGAACTGGAAAAGAAAAGGCACAATTTACTTGCAATAGAGGAAACTACATGGAGGTTAAAGAGCAGGGCATTGTGGCTGAAAGAAGGAGATCAGAACACTAAGTTTTTCCCTAGATTTGCAAATCATAGGAGAGTTATATATTCTATCTGGGAAATACAGACTGATAGTGGGGACAAGCTTTTCTCTCAAGAGGAAATCTCATCGGAAGCTGTGTCATATTTCAAAAATTTCTATAAAAGAAATGATAAAAATAACTGTGAGGATATCTTATGGGGAATTGCTCCTCTGCCTTTCATGTTTAATGAGGAACAAAATACTTCCCTCTTCCTGTTTGTTTCTGAAAATGAACTATTAGAGGTAATGAAATCTTTCAAAAATGATAAAAGTCCTGGCCCTGATGGCTGGACTATTGAATTTTATCTCCATTTCTTTGATCTTCTCAAGAATGACATCCTGGGGATGGTGGAGGAGTCACGGATGAGAGGATTTTTTCATCCTCATTATAAGTCCACATATATCACCCTTATCCCCAAAAAGAAGATTGCATATTCATTTTTAGACTTCAGACCGATCTCTCTGTGCAATGTTATCTATAAAATATCCTCTAAAATCATTGCCAACAGAATCCAAGGCATCTTGTCAAATCATATCTCTTTAGAAGAACATGGTTTTGTAAAGGAGAGAAATATTATTGAGGCTGTGGCGAATACATAAGAGTGTCTACATTCTATCCATCTCAAAAAGACTAGTGTGGCCATTCTTCAATTGGATCTGAAGAAAGCATATGATAGCCTTGATTGGGGTTTCCTTAGATGCATTCTAAGTAAGATTGGCCTAAAATATGAATGCATTGAATGGATCATGGCTTGTGTTGAGAATGTGACTTTTTCTATCCTTATTAATGGTCTTCCCACAAATTTTTTTGCTACTGCTAGAGGCCTTCGTCAGGGTTGTTCTCTATCTCCACTTTTGTTTATCCTGGCCATGGACTCTCTTAGTCTACATATCAATGGGGCGGTAAAAGAAAATAATTTTAAGCCTATTAGAATATGTCGTGGATCATATATCTCCCACAGTATTTTTGTTGATGATATTATGATTTTTGGTATGATTTGTAGACTTTCTTGGCAATGTGTACATGATATCCTAAGGAAATTTCAAAATGCTTCTGGAATCTACTTCAATGAAGGAAAATCTTCTTTCTTTTTTGATGCTGAAGACTTGGAATCATTGGATTTTCTATCGACTCTCTTTAATATTGGTACCAAGTCATTAAAAGAGGGTATTAAATATTTGGGTTTTCATCTCAGACCTACAGGTTATAGAACTTATGATTGGTTATGGCTTACAGACATGTTTTATAAGAGAATTGAAGGATGGGAGTTCAAATGCCTATCCATTGCGGGTAGGGCATTGTTGGCTCAATCTGTTCTAGCTCAAATCATTGTTTATTGGGCCCACTTATACCATTTTCCCTCTAGTATCATTGTCAATCTTAACAGGCTTATGGAAAATTTCATTTGGGGAGGTGGGAAACATAAAAGCAAATATCATCTGACCAGTCTCTCAAAAATCTCTCTCCCAAATATTCTGGGTGGTTGGGGTATTATGAATATAAGGAATTTTAGTAAGGCCCTTTTATGTAAATCATTCTGGAGGAGTATTAATGGGGTAAGCTTTTGGAGTGCTACCATCAGAAGGAATTACATGGAGAATAAAGACCTCACCCACTGGTATCGTGTTGGTACCATTGGGAAATCCCAGGGATTTGCTATATGGAACAGCTTTCGCAGAATCAAATCCTTTATACTTGAGAATATATATTGGTATATCCATAATGGTAAAGATGTGCTCATATGGCAGGATCATATTATTGGTTTGGGAGAGGATTTTTGCTTCCCTCGATCTATTATCTCGACTTTGCATAGATCTGGAATCTTTTATTGGAATCAACTCATTGAAGGTTGGCATGGGGCATTTCCTATATGGAAAAATGTGTAGTCCTTGGGCATTTGTCAGGATTATTCTCAACAGTGGGACAATATTTTGATATCAATTAGGGGCTCTGGTATTTGTAATTCTAATGGAAGGACCAACTTCATGGAGGGGTGTTAAGTGTCAAGATGAATTAAAGGTCAAAGAGATTTATTTGGTTCTAGCAACGTCGATGCCGAGTTCTTTTCAATACACCTTTCCTACCTCTTTATGGAAAACAGGGGTGCCTTACAAAATTATTCATTTTCCTGGCTTGTATTCCATAACAAGATATTAACTTGGGAGAACCTCCAAAAAAGGCATTGGCAAGGTCCTAGTATTTATTTACTTTGTAAAAATGGGAATGAGAATAGTAATCATGTATTTCTTACTTGTAGCTATACCTATCAGTTGTGGAGGGATCTAGCAGCATATTTGGGTTTCCATCAAATAGATCATATAGATGTCAAGGAGGCTATCAGATGGTGGGGCTCGCAGAGAGTTGCTCTTAGATCTATCCCTCTATTGCTTTTTTGGTATGTCTGGAAGAAAAGGAATAATGCCGTATTCTGAGAGGGGAAAGGCTCATATTTGCCTCTGTCTAATTAGATCATATTGATGTATCTCTCTATTCCTAAAAAAGAATCTGCCAAAAAAATTCTCAGACCTGGCACCTTTTCAGTACAACAGATGTGGTATCCAAGAGCTTTTTTGACGGCGCTGCACAAAGAGGCTTATGTGCATGTGGAGCCTACATATTAATGTCCGACAACCTACACTACTCAATTTAATGGCATGGTGGTCGAGGTACAAACAATAAGGAGGAGGCTATGGCATTAATGGGTCTTTTATAGTTTACCTCCTTCCTGAATATCCAACAACTGCAGATTTATGGGGATTCAAAAAACACTATACGCTTGGCAACAGGAAGGATAATTAATAGGAATCCCACTCTTATAGGTTGGATTAATAGGATCAAATTACTATGTACAAGTCTTCAGTCTTATTCCTTTTCTCACATGGACCAATCTCTGAATTCAGTGGTAGACTCCTTATGAAAGAAAGGACCCTCAATTGCTTCTGGTATATGGAAATTGGAGGTACAAGTGCAAGACACTACATATGTGATAGAGGATTTCTCCATTCCCGGTATCTAGCTATCTCTCTGATTTTTGTTTCTCCATATATTCTACTTCATGATGCTCCACAAATTGAGGTATGTTGTCTTTTCCTTGTCTTCTTTTGGGTGCACGATATGGTTAGTTTTGGTAATCTGTTTTGGATCCTCTATCTATATATCTTTTGATCTGGATCATATTCCTGAAAAATGAAGATGATATGCATATCTAAAGACATGTTGGATATGATCAATATATATCTTCAGCCATCTCTACAACATATAGAATATGATAAATGCTCTATAAAGCAACTTTATATGTATACATTGCACATATTAATATAAATCTTGCTTTTTTCGTACTGAAAAAAGAGAAGAAGAAGAAGAAGATTGAACTGATTTCTTCTATGTTATTTCTTTATCTATAAGATTTGTATTCTAAATACCTATCATGACACTTTGTCAACTTTAGAAAAAATAAGAGGATTGAGCCAGTTTGGATTAGTGGATCGGTGGAGATAATGTTAATAAAAAGCAGAAATAACTTTTTAGTTAACTTTTTTATAACAAATTTATAATAATAAAGTCAATAATTAGCCTTAACAAATTAGAGGGTATTTTAATTGATTTAGGTTAATTAAGTTATTATATAATTTTTTTAATTAATTTAATAAGATGTAAATAGATATATAATTTTTATAATTTTATTGGAAAAGTTTGAAATCCAAAGAGTATTTTAAAACTCCTATCATTATGATAACTCAATATCGCTTTTTATTTATAATTAAGTTTTCTTTAATTAAATGTAACTACATTTGAATATAAAAATATTATGAATATATTATAATTAAAATAAAAAATAAAAAATTATTTTCTAATTCAAATAAACCAACAATGCTTCTCAATAATTAATCGACCATGCCACCTGCTTCTCAAATAAACCAACAATGTTTTTCAATAATTATCGACCATACCACCTACTTTTCAAATAATTATTAACTTTGAAAGTGCAGTGAAAAAAAATAATTATTAAATTCTTATATCCCAGTGCCTCTTCCCACAACTAGGCAAAATACTTTCTGACACTTGTTCATCTCTCATTCCCCTACATTCTTAATACTTTTCATAATTTCATAAAAGTGCACCATCAAGTATTAAATTCTTAGGTCCCCATTCCCTATTCCCAGTATGATAACTTCATAAAAATGCACCACCAAGTATTAAATTCTTAGGTCCCCATTCCCGATTCCCACATATGATAATTTCATAAAAATGCACAACCACTTATTAAATTCTTAGGTCCCCATTCCCTATTCCCACATATGATAATTTCATAAAAGTACACCACCAAGTATTAAATTCTTAGGCCGTAGTCTAACTAGCTAGAGGAATTGCTCGGAAAGTTACGGAAATTCTAGTCATATTTAGAGAAAATCCAGCAAGGATTTTTGTAAATCCAAGTTATAGTTGTTAACCTTCAAAATTTTAGGTGTCCTAGTTGTTTTTGATGGTGTTGAATCCATTTCCACCATAAAAAACATGATTCAAACACTACCTTTACAAGATTTTTTGAAAAAAAATTTCCCGGATTCTAGCTACTTTTCGTCGTCCAGGCAATTCCTCCGCCTCAATAGACTACTCCAATTTTTAAGTCCCCATTCCCACATATGATATCCTATGATTACCATACTACTATGTTAAAATCCATACTTGTAATTACATCTAATACTACTATGTTATACATACTTGTAATTACATCTAATACTACTATGTTAATATCCATACTTGTAATTATATCTAATAAAAAAATTGAAAACCTGTTAAGCGAAACCGTGAAAATGAGTTATACGGAGAAAATGTGAAGAAAATCTTGATTGAAATGAGTATTGTTTTTTTTTTTTTTTTAATTAGAATTATGGACTGAAAATGAAAATGAGTTATGTGAAGAAAGAATGAGTTATATGAAGAAAGTGCGAAGAAATTGAATTAAATAAAAAACAAAACAACTAGAGTTTATCTATCTTCCTTATAAGAATGTCTATATTTTTAGATCATAAAAAAAATGCTAAATCGGGTGGTAATGGTCTAATAATTATTGAAAAGCATGGTTAGATTTTTGTGCTCTGTCCATATTTTTACACCATCAAAAAAAATGCCAAGTCAGGTGGTAAGGATCTAATAATTATTGAAAAGCATGGTTATATTTGTGTGAGAAGCATGGTTAAAATTTTGTTTTATAATTTGGAAAAAAATAATTATCTTAATTTTATGTTAATTATATTTATAATATTTTTTATATTAAAAAATATAATTACATTTAATTAAAGGAAATTTAATTATATAAAAGTGATATTGAGTAATTATAAGTGTGGATATGAATAAAAGAGTTATGATAAAAAAAGACGTGTTAAGATGTTGTGTGGGATATGAATGAAAAGATGTCATTGCATGTAATTTAAAAAAACTTAATTCTATATAAAAAGTGATATTTAAGAATCACAATAACCATATAAAGAAAGTGCAGATAAATTATTGGTTGTTGATGAATGGAATTAAAGAAAATATAATAAAAAATATAAGAAAATATGTTGGAGATGATATGTGGTGCAGAGAACAAAACCATAAATACTCTATTAAATTAAATCACACTCAATGCTTTCCAATTGATGTACATCGCTATTTATTTTGGAGGAAGAAATTTCTCCAATTTCTCGAAGCTTCTTCTTGGATATTTGGAGGAAGTTGAGAGTAATCCTCTCAATTTTAGGAATCTATCCTAACTATCTAATCTCTAGCAAATTCTACAATTATTCATAAAATCTAGAAAATTCTAGATTTTCCAAATTAAATAATTACATAAAATAAAAACATGAGATGCCCCTACATCAATATAGGTTATGAATTTAATATTAAAAAAATTCAAGTTTTCATTTTATTCCATTCATAGTTAAATGTTTCCTTTGGATTATGGGACTACCTAGTAGAATTCGTTTATATGGATTTTTTCACAATTTTCACCAAGCAGAGCATGTCTCTAGAAATTTGAACCCACCACGACCAAAAACTATTGGGAGCTTTTAATGTTTTTCTTTAAATTTAATAATGAAAAGTTTAGTAAGATCATGGATTTTTTACATTTAAAATGTGTTTTTGGAGGTATAAATGAATTCAACATTCTAAAAAAGCTTTGGAATACTAGATAAATTTTTATGGATAAAATGTTTGAAGTAGTCAAATTATTTTACATTTTGGTTCTTTTTTAGGCATATATTTTTTTTGTCAATTTTCCCTCAAAGCCAATAATTTTTTTGGATTTGCAAGTTTTAGTTATATACTTTATATAACACTAAAAAATACAATTTAAGCAATAAAAATTATATAGAGAGAGAAAGATGCAATGTTTTTTCCAAATTTTGCATTGTAAAAGAGGTTTGCATGTGAAGAGATTTGGTTCCTTTAGAACCATGTTGAATCCTTTCTAAAGCTAAATATATACATATAGGAAAGTGAGAAAAATTTCTTGGCCATAAACTATGAATAGAATAAAAGAAAATCTGAAATCTTGGATTCATACCCGAATTCAGCACATCATCCTTTAAATATCTACTTTTAATTAATTTATTTCCACAACACAACACATCTTTGTTTTCCATATTGGCTTTTATTCAATTCCTACCTGACAACATCTCAATAGATTTTTTGTTTTTTTTAGATCTACTTTTTATGCCATTCATACTTCACACCCTAAAATTCACACTTTCTTTATATATTATAATTAGGATCACTATACCACTTTTTAGGAGTTGTTTTTAGTGCGATTTTTTGGAAACTTTTCCGGTGGATTTTTCCAGTCTAATTTCTCTAAAACCCGCCAGGAATTCATTGAAATCACAAGTTTGATGTGTTAACCCTGCACAATAGAAGTGCCCTAGGGGTTTTTCATGGTGCTAAATCCATATATACAGTCAAAAAAACTAGTTTAAATATCACAAATCAAGATTTCACATCAATTTTTTCCACTGGATTCCTACAATGGAAACTCCAAAAAGTCGCACTATAGACAACTCCCCACTTTTTATATATAATTGATTTTGTTTTACTACTTCTTTGAATTTAAACATATGAGGAATATCATTAAATATTAAATGTTCGAATCTTTGAATTTGAGCATATCAGAAATATAATTACA
Organism: Pinus taeda; assembly: GCA_000404065.3. Taxonomy (NCBI): domain Eukaryota; kingdom Viridiplantae; phylum Streptophyta; class Pinopsida; order Pinales; family Pinaceae; genus Pinus; species Pinus taeda. The sequence continues at coordinate 210 of APFE031477687.1, read as the reverse complement.
TATTAAAATTGCAAAATGGAAAAATATATTTTTATAATGAGTAACAACACAGAAATCCAACAATGCTTCTCACCAATTAATCAGACATACCACCATTTTTTCACGCTTACTTTCCATCCAGTTGTACAAATCACACCACAACGGACATGACCTTTGAAAATGTAGCGACCAATATTAAATTCTTACGTCCCCACTCTCCATTCCCACAAT
>APFE031477676.1:29997-42233 GCA_000404065.3 Pinus taeda | reverse complement strand
TTACATTGGAATTTGTACAATGAATGTTAACATTTGATATTTATAATTTCATCAATTCAAAATGATATCTATAGAATTTTGTGGTAAGAATGTTTGTGTCTAAACATGTTATTATACTTGCGAGAGGCAAGTTATATTGTTTTTTGTTTTGGTAAAAAAAAACTTTGACCTTCAACTAGTTTTGAAATTTTTAAATAGATTCTATGAAGTCCAATAAAATTAAAATAAAATAAAATATTAAACTATATATTTTGGAAAATATTATTATTTTTATTTAAATATAAATTGCTCTTTTCTAATTGGTTAATGACTGTTATATGTGGTTTTAAATTGAATTATGAGATATAAAAATTATATTAAAAAATAAAAAATCTAAAAAATAATTTTGTTCACCAAGTGGCATAATAAGGATTGTTATTTTCGTCTCAAATTATGGTGGGTAGCTATCCACATGACATTATGTTGTTCAAATAATACAATAAAAATCATTATTAAAGTTTATTTGAGTACTTTAATGTCATTACATTTTGTCCTTTATTTTTTTATTATTTATGTTTTAAATTTCTAACCACAAATTATAGACTTCTTCAACTATATAGAAACAATATTTTGATATTAATTCACTTTCAAATTTACCTACTCTCTTTCCTTCAAAAACAAATCTACTTGTGATTAAATGTTGTTCATTTGCTTATTCTACTCAATCAATACCGATTAGAGCAATTCTTTCTCTTTCTCCATCTCTCCAATTTCTTGTGTTTGTGGATGTTTAGTAGCTGGCAGCTTTAACCTTTTTCCAAGACCCTAAATATATGCATTTCTATTCTTTATGATTTCCTAGGCAACATTGATTTCATTAGGATCCAATCCCAATTTGATGACTATGTCCTCCATTGATTTGATCCTGGTATTGTTAGCAAGAGCAGACATTTCTCCATCTTTAACACAAAATTTGTGTTATTCAATGTGTTATGCAATTTAGACAAATTTATTGTTGAATTGGTTAAAGTTGGAGTAAATCGTCTCCCCTGTCTATCTATGGAGATCAATTTGGACAATCAGATGAATTTTCTTTGTATTAAAAGAAAACATGGAAGTTTTATAATCCTTTGTTGCTCTATCCCCTTGAATTTTAGGTTCTAAGAAGGCCAATTGAAACTACCCCTTCTTAGCATCCAAGGTCAAGAGTAATCTATTTTTTGTTGAAGAACCTTGTTGCTAAAATTGATTGTCATTGATTGATTTCAAAGCTTCATTCTTATTTTCAATTTCCACAAATTGAGAAAAAATACTTTGATTGGAAAAAGAAGAAGTTGAAGAAGACTTTCATGTTGTTGTTTCCACTTATTGTAAATTGTATACAGGCTCGCTTGACAAAACAATTGTATAAGGTGAAGATACATCAAGTGACATAGTTTCTGACATTGTTTCTTTTGTTTCCCTCATTTTTTTCCTTTTGCATAAATTGAATGATGTTCCTTCTAAAACTGAAGTGGAATGTGGAACATATTCAACAACTCAATTGAGTTATTTTTCTTTCAGCTGAGGAGTAAATAAAACATTAAGTTTTAGAAGTTTCTCTATTTCTTGTTCTCCTGTTAATTCTTCTAGGGTACCCTCTTCCCATATTTCTTTATTTGCATATCTTTCAATGTCTAGTCTTGGAGAATGAATATATGGGGTATAACCCTATAGAATTATAATACATGAAATATAAGTAATTGGATCATAAGGCCAACTTTGTCCCTTTGTAAACTTCATTTGTTGCAAAAAAAAAACCTTCTTAATCAGTAGCCCTGGTGTTCACAACAAAAGGTCTTACCTCTACCTTGAGCTTGAAAAGAGCCTTTCTTTCTTGGCAGAAAGCGCAAAGAGCTTTACGAACCAGCCTGATAGAGTCTGGTTGCGATACGATATCGCATATCACACATTGCACCATGCAATATCCCGATAACAAGTACCACCCTGGTTCCGCCGATTGTGATTTGTGATCTCTGTGCTGATGGGTTATCATCACCAATAAATCCGTTGGGATTCAGAGAATACGCCGATTCATGTGAAAATGGTGTTAAAATGATTTTTCTATGTTTGAAAAGGTTTAGTTACTTGCGTACTATTCACGTCCCGTGAATCTTTGTTGGAAAATGCTCGCCTGCTAAAATTTGTCATCTGTTTGGGAACTACCCGAAATTGAAGAGTTAGACGATCAAGTTATATATATGGGACGATCCACACAGGAAAAAGGGGGAGACTTGCTGATAGTTCTGAACATTGTATGCAGCAGTAACCTGACCTGGCAGCAGGAGCCAAAACCTCACATTGAGCAACAGGGAGTTTCCAAGAGGGTGTAGAAAGCCCGATCATCTAAATTGGGTGTTCGGATAGGCTTTCTACACGATTTTTTGCCAGGATTTCAACGGTACTATCTATTTTCCGAAGTTGGGCTCTCCATTCTTCGTCCATTTTCCAACTTGGAGAAAAAAGTGATTGTAAATGAATGTGTTGCTTGTACTTTTATCTCTTTTATGCCACTTAATGAAAGAAGGCCTCCCCACTATTAAGTAGGGCTCGGAGGCGTAGTCCAAATTGGACGAACTCCTTAATCAAATCTTCGTGTCATGGTTTCTTGCTTATTATGTTATTTCTGCATTGTTTTATGTGCTTTTAAATTCCATGGTTAATAAGCTCAGTTTCATGTAATTTTGATGCATCTATAAGTAAAAGATCTTGGATCACAACCATAATTTGTCAGACATTTCTCTTTCGGTTATCCATTAGTTGCTAAGATGGAGGTTTAGATACTGAATGTGTTCAAACTTTGATCAAACAACTTGACCTTACTAACACAAGAATTAATGTTTCAGACACTGGGGCTTCCAGTTTAAGAACCACCAACCCTTTTTATAACCAGAATTGAAAGAAATAAAAAACTACTTGACAAAGATATCTCACAACTACAAACTCAATAATCATCAAACTGTCAGTTGTCATCCATGCATAGATAAGTCACCACGTTCCTCATTAGCACAAGTCAAAAGTTGTTCATCTGGGTCAATCTTTATCTTGGAGTTTTCTTGTCTTCACAAAGAATTTATTAGAGTGGTCAATTCAAACAAAGTTACACTCACATATTGAGTTGACTAGACACAATATGTTTAAAATTCAAACTCCAAAATTTGCTATTGGAATAAGATTGCAACAAAAACATATGACACAGAGATCTCTTCCCTGTAGAAGTGAAAAATTGAGATCTGCCTCCAATTTTAACACTTTTGACATATATCACTTGCCACTTGAAACTCCTCTGCACCAGATCTTAGATCAAGATCTCAAGTCTAGATATGTGCAACAACATGTACAGTTCGTGGGCACAATTTTGGAGATTTATAATATGACAATGCACACAATATTTACAAAATCATCAAGGCATGAATTTAACTCCTTTGCAGGTTCTGAGCAGATAAGCATAAACAAAACTTTATAGATAGCAAGATGATGGAAGGATATGATGATGCTTGAAGAAGTTACAAACAATAAACAAATCTACACACACATGATCACAAACAATTGTACACACTAAAAATAATCTCTTACACATCTATACTAATATGTATAGAAACAATAACACTCCAGGTCCCTCACATATTCCTGACCTTCCCTTGAGGGAGTCAAGTCAATACCAGCTCTGTTACCATGTTAGAAAAATAGAGAGAGCACATTATGATACACACAAATCAGTTGATATATTTATTCATCACAACATTTACAAATATATACGACATAGATCACAGACTTCGACAAATCTAGATCCTAAGGAAGTGGATCTATGACTCAGAAATGACACCACTACAACTCACACACAGTGAACAACAACTTCTAGATTGACACCTCGGGACTCACAATTACAACCTGTAGATCACATCATACCCATGGAAGCATTACTTCCAACAATGATTAAGTGAAAATTCGATTGTAGAAAGTGAGTTTTTCTCTTTTAACATTGCTCAATATCAACTTATTTTATCTCAGAATCAGGGTTGGAATTTGAATTCTTCTTTACCCGTCAAACAATTTGTTTTTTACGTTTTGGGTTTTTATGCTTCCCTTCAAGAAACTTTATGTTTAAAATTTTTCCCTTCAACGATAATGTTTTAACAATAAATTAACCCCTCACTGATAAAACTTTGATTAAGAACTTACCCTTCAATGAAACAATTATGTTAAAAAAATTCCACATTCCACTTATGAGTTCTTCTCCAAAACGCAAGATACAAAAATTATGGGCCTAAATATTTAGGTGTAAATATTTTTTTATAGTGCAAAATTTGAAAAAAATAATTGCATCCCTCTTATTTCTTGATAGATCTCAATAATAGTAGTTCTTTTTATGTATATACAATGTGTAATTTTTCATTGTTTAAATCGTACTGTTTACTCTCACGTTTTTTTTTCAAAATTACTTTTTCCTTTTTTTAAAGTTTATATGAAATTATACTAGGTCATGTAGACATCTAAATATTTTATTTATGACTAAGAGAGTGTAAATATTTTTACCACATTGGATTGTAATATCAAGACAAATTGAGTAATCATAGTGAAGTTGGGATTATTGATGTATTAAACTAACCAAACATGCATATTCATTTTTGTTTTTTTTTATTATAGTCCATATTTCTTTTCAATTTAGAGAATATTTTATTTTAATTGTAAGAAGGACACATTTCAACTGCACTTTGAGCATGGAGGGACTAATGTTGTAGATTGTGACTCTTGGCTCAATTGATTAAACTTATTGTTTTTCATGTTAATTATTTTCAAATTTTAAAATTATATTAAAAATAAAAATTCAATAGAAATATGTTTATTTTTAGCCATTCAAATTCAAAATATGGACTCTTAGTGTATTTACTTGAGAAAAATGAGATTCATCTTTCTACACTAGTATTAAGGTATTAAACAACTTTAATTCATGTTTTAAATATTTATAATTAGTATATATTCATCTTAACTTTAGATTGATCAAGCACGTAGAGGGATCAAATTAGTTAACAAACAAAGCTCTTTTAAAGCATTCAACTTGAAGAAAGGTTTATATTTCAAGAGATTTGATCCCTCTAGACCCTTCGTAGATATGAGGTTAAAATGCATCTACACTGGGTCAATATATACCAACATAGATCCATCTTAGATATGGATCTAACATGAGCCTAGAGGGATCCAATTTCTTCACGTGCAGCATTTTTTATGAGCCAATATTATTTAAATGGTTTGTATAGTTATTTTATTTATTTATTTACTATTTTTTTATATTTTTTAATTTTTTATTTTAGTGGACATGAGCAAAATTTCAACTTTTGTGACGATCGTACAGGGTTACACATCATATTGGGCTATAGAATGAGCCTCTCGGCTCAATAAACGTAACATATATCAACTTCATGTTAAACATGGAAGGAATTACACATCTCTTTCATTTTGGGTAACCCACCAAAAAGATGTACTAGCAAAATTATTTGTGGCATTGTAATATTTCATTCTTTAAATTGTACTTTTGAGTACATAAATGGATTCAATAGATTTAAAATTTCATTGTGCAATTGGATTGGGTAGAGTACAAGGCTAACCTTGCAATTTCATAATAGATTTTGAATAAAATATACCTGAAAAATGTATCTAAAAATGAATCAAAACTTAAAATATGGAACTTCGTGAAAACATTTCACCCTAAGATTTTTTTCCCAATTGCATGCACACACACACACATATGAGTTAATATAGATATTCAAATAATTTATTCAAGATTTATATTAAAATGTTTTTTAAAGTAAAATAATTATACATCTCCTTCACAAAACTAACTTCTTCTTTTTTAAATTATTTTTTCTTTTTATATTTTAATTATGTTTTGGTCTTTTTTAGGGCACCTAATCCATTTATGAATAAAAAATATGATTTAATTGAAGCTCCAAGTTTTAACTAAAAAGGTCAAAATATGGAATAATTACATTGCACCAATATAATATTATACTACTTAATATGGACATCCAAATATTTTATTCATTTGCGAGTGTGTGTATATATATAATAAAAAGGAATTAACATCTTCTTCAAGCTCCAATATGCAAAGACACTGAGAGTGATATTATAATGCTTTGGTTCTATTATTGTTATTTTTTAATGATTTTAGTTAAATCCAACAAAAATTATATATATTTTAATATAAATCATACATCATCTTTTATTTAATGAATATTTAATTTTATTAAAAGGAACAAATGCAAAAATATAGGAATTAAGTTGTAAAATGAACCTGCTCCCATTACTCTATCAAATTTAATAACAATATAGAATCATAAACAACATCAAACCCAAAATATAAAAGACTCTAAAAAATTGATATAGTTAAAATAACCAATTAATTTATATAAAAAATAAGTAATAGTTACTATTTACAAATGAGTAAAAATACCCAACTTCTAATTATTCTAGTAAATAATAATAATAATTGACCTTATTTATAATATATACAAAACTCATAAAATATAATTATATCAAATTTACAAATACCTTGACATTAAATATATAGGCATACATAGTTAATAAATAATTCACTTATATCACATAAATCCAATTGATGTATATTTAAATATGAAGATAAAAATGTAAACTAATACTTAACCCTTCATATTAACTCCTCTTTTTTTATTTTTTCTTCCATCTTATTATTTCCTAAAAAACATAAAATATAGTTAATATCATATATATAACAAAATCATACTAAATAGTATCAAAATCATATTTTATTGTGAACTCTGGTCTCTAGAGTTTTGATATTTGGAATCAATTTGCAAAAATCTCACCCAGGTTCTCCTTCAAAAAAACACACCAACAAATATAATTACATAACCATTATGAAGACATTCTCTCTTACACATATATAAAAAAACATGGGATGACCCAATGTCAATGGGTCGTTCAAACATTGGTCCACCCTGCAAGCCAAAGTCCCACCCATGTTCTACTTCGAAAAAACACACCAAAAAATATAATTACATAAGCATTCTAAGGAAAATCTCTCTCACAATATATAAAAAACATGGGATGGGCCCAATGTCGATGGGTCGTTCATACCTTGGCCCACCCTGCACTTGGGATGGTGTGAACTCAAGAAATTAACATATGTCCTAATAAACTTGTAGCACATGTTCCTTTCCTTTGGTTCCATATCAATGCATCGAATATTTTTTCTAACAATAAATGCTTAACATTTTATTTTTCTATTTAAAACAATAAATGGTTAATATTTTGTTGGTTTTAGCAAATAAATATTAATATCGTATCGATGTGATGAGGCTCGAGGTGTACGCATCCCTATTGACTAGGATCCCCATATGGGGTTATCTTTGGATGTCTTTGATCTTCCCAAGGCACAGTTACCTCCTAATATTGGCTTATAGGATGTTGGTACTAGCTACACACAGTTTAAATTCAAAGAGAGAGAGAGAGAGAGAGAGAGAGAATAGTCCACAATATTAATAAATATAATCACAAAGAAGATAGACTACAATCATCTGCAAAGTGATGAAATATAATCCAATAATTGGTTATGAAAAATTAATCTCTTATAACAGGATAGCTTAAAAACAAAGGATGGAAACCCTTTATTATCTTACAAATCTTTATTGATGAAAAAAATGAGAAGACCCTTAGCCTTCTAACTTCCGCCTATTACTCTGGACTCCTATTGAATTTTCACTTCTTATCACTATTTGAATTCGAAAAACAAACTCAACCTTGGTTGACCACAACTATAAAATATGATAAAGGTGTATTAAACTTTTGAGTATAGTTACATAGGTCAATGTGAATAACATTAAATTTTTTAAAGAAAAGAAAGAAAACTATTTTTTATTGTATTTTTTACTTATCTTCTTATAGGTTTACTTAAATTCTAGTTGTACGCACTTGCTGGACATGGAATCAAATTCCACATCCAATGAGTATCTACTCTATATAGTTTTGAGTAGACCCCTATTCTTGTCACTTTCCACTATAACATTTTCCTCTGCAACTAATTAGATCATTGGTCCAGTTAAGTGTTTAGATGATGTTGCTTCTCTTGAGTGCTTAGAATTCTCTCATTATCAACACTATAGCTTTGAAACGTTATCTTCATGATCCTCATAGTTTCTATATGCTTTAATGGCTCAATAATATCTTCATGCCTATTGGATTTGCTGTCCTCATTTCCTACACTAATATGTAGGTCTTCATCTTGTTTTTCATAACTATAGGGATATTTTCCATTTTTTTTTTTTTTTTGCTGGCTTCACCTATAGTGGATATGAACCTTGAATCTCATGTTGCACACAGTACCTCATATCACAATGATCACCAATTTAATATCCCCCATGGGATTTTATTTTTTTAATATTACTCTTCAATGACAATCCTAAATTACCCTTGCTAGAGAATTGACTCTTCAACAAGTGTGCATACAAGAAAAGGTGTTAGTTCCAAGTTTGTAACATTTTTTTTTTAATTCTAGAAATTATGCACTTGATCAATTTTTCTTATTAAGTCTACATGTCTCTTCTTAATTTTTGAATAATTCTAAAGAAATTCTCTAATATCTAGAAATCAAAATTACTCCCTATGAATTGGCCTTCCAATGACTACACCACACCATTACCCACTTTGGACTTATCAACTATAAGTTATGGCTCTATACAATCTTTGCTCCTCATGGACATTTTGTTAAACACGTACCCTACAAACTACATTTTCAATATTTTCATAGTTCTTACTCTAAGTGGAAGGCATTTCCTCTTTTATAAATCTAGAAGCTCCCCATATACTTTAACAACCTTCCAATTTGATAATCATAGCACTCAATTCAACAAGCTTCAAACACTATTTTCTCTAATTATTCTCATGGAGAAATTTCATCAAATATTTGTTGAACAATTGTAATTTCTTCATATATGGTTGACTTCTACTCCATACATCTCCAATTATATACACAAATAGCTCCAATAACATTTTGGATCTTATGCAATATCAAATTAAGTTAACATCTACATTTTTACATGGAACTGAAAGGCAAAGAAACTCAATAGCAAAATATCTAAGGACCACAACAAATTAATTCAATACCCATTTGTATGATTAGTTGTATTAACATATAAAACATATTTTTTTCTTAGGAATTTAATAGATACATGGAAATTATAGTAATGTACATATTCAAAAGTTCCCTAAAAATGTAATTACATTTCCTTCATGACTATGGCCTCTTCTCAAGTATCCATCGAGACGTTTAGAACAAATTGACATGGTTAGAAATTAAATTACATAATAGAGATAGAGTTATGCCATCCCCATTATAATATATGGCAATAACAACCTAAAATCTACATACAACACCAAATAGCCAAGAATGTCCTCTTGAGTCAAAGTTAACTTCAAAACTTTTATCTTTAGTAATATAAATGCATAATTTTCATATGCATTGACAACAACATTGAACTTAACTACATCAATAATTCCACCATGAGTAGGAGTAGGAGGTTGAGATGACACCATAAGTAGAATTAGGTGGCTAAGGTAAGACCATAAATAAAAGCATAGCCAACACCATGAGTGGAAGGTTGATCCAACACCATGCACCTAAGAACACCATGAGTAGGAGGCTAAGCTAGAAACACATATGGAAGAACATCACAAGAAATATGTTGAGTCAACAACATGCATAAAAAAAACACCACAGTAAGAAGGTTGATTTGAAATCACACATAGAAGAACACCATGAGCAGAAGCATGGGCCAAAAAACACTTAGAGGCTAAGTAGTAACAACACTAACAAAAAGTAGCTACAAATAAGATTATAAATTGTTTGTAAATATTTCTCAAGGTGTTGGATTTGTAATCTGGTGGAATCATGGAGGTGGAAACCATTTCTCTAGCAAGATCATCATGTAGAGGGTCTTGAAGAGTCAGAAATCAGAGATGAATCCAAAATGATCAGGTTTTGATTGTGACCCGAAACGTCGATCAAAAATTCATACTGTGTATTCATCTATGATTTCTGACTTTTCAAAATCCATCCATAGAAACCTTCAAACTAAAATGTAGAGGGTCTTCAACAATTCAACTATTATGTTACAAAAAACCTTGAACAAATGAAAAAACAACCTAAATTAACAAATGGAAAAACATATGCTTAAATCCTTTAATCAACTTACAAAATAAGCACAATTATGCTAATTATATTGGAGACACATAAAATAAAAGTATTAAAAAATTATTCAAGCATAATTACTATATAATGACTGTAAATTATAAAATAAATAAATTATTTCCTTAATTCTATTCAAATTGTAATTAATCAACAATTCATTCATGAAAATATATTTATTACACAAAACACACTTTATTTCTCATTCCCATCAAATCACAACTGGGGACGTGTTCATGCTTCAATGGTATGCACTATTTTAATCCATGTAGAATTTCTTGGACCTCCTCTTCTCTCGATTGATCGATTGGTCATAACTCACACAAATTCCATGTCTTTGAATACTTAGTAAATGCCAGGGAAACCATATCTAAGCTAAATATTTGTATATTGAGCCAACCTACTCCAATAATTCAACTTCATTATTGTATGGAATTTTTACACCATCCACAAAAAAGAGCCCCAACCCATGTAAACTAGATGAAGCCATTCAAAATATTCTCCCATTCATACAAAAATCAATATCCAACTCAAGAAATGGGCTTAATTCCCCAGCTTTTCACATAGTGCATGTATCTTAATGGTATTTCCTTATCTCCATTAACGTCATTTTCAGAGTGGCATGACCCTCCTTCAGTAAGAAACAAATTCACAAGTTTTTTAAATTCTCTCTTGACACTACCACCTCTAATGGATCTCAACCTCTTATTTGATGTTTCCCCTTCCCTTCATTTGTTAGAGCTACCATCACTATATGATACATATCTATTCGGTTGTCCCTCCCCATAAATGAAAATAAATAATCAACAATCAATATTGTATATTTAAAATGTACAACACATGGTAAGTATATTGAGAATGTATAATTAATACCAAAAAAGAATGATCACTTGTTTTAAAGATATGCAAGGCAATGAGCTACTTGATAAAATTATCAAATTTTGAAAATAATAACTGGATTTCAAAATGCATAATTATATATCCATGGAATTAAAAATGGACAGGTCATGTTCGCCTCACAATAAGCCCTTTTGTTTTAATAATGTAAAAATAACAATTAGAATAATTTTAAGAAAAAAATATTTATCTATATAACATACTGATAAAAGGCATAATCACGCTACATTTATACAATAATTTCATTTATTTTCTTTCAAGTCAACCACAAAACATTAATTTTTAATAATTCCATTATCATCATGTGTGCCATTTTCTAATTTGATATGATTATTTAAAAAAGAGAGGTTTGATGATGTTATAGATATTTGAAGTTGAATTTATTCAGTGTGTTATTATACAATAAATTTGGCAAACACTTTGTACCTAGATAATCAAATTTTTATAGATATTGAGATTTGATGTGTATTTTTAATTAATTGTTATGACACTCCAACTTTAACCAATTCAAAAATTAATTTGACTAAATTGAAGAATACATTCAATAACACAAATTTTGAGTTAAAGATGGAGAAATGTCCTCTCTTGCTAAGAATACCAGGATCAAATCAATGGAGGACATAGTTATCAAATTGGGATTGGATCCTAATGACATCAATGTTGCCTAGGAAATCATAAAAAATAGAAATGCATACATTTAGGCTCTTGGAAAAATGTTAAAGCTGCCAACTACTGAACATCCACAAACACAAGAAATTGGAGAGATGGAGAAAGAGAAAGAATTGCTCTTATTAGTAATGATTGACTAGAATAACCAAACACACAGCCTATAATCACAAGTAGATTTGTTTTTTAAGGAAAGAGAGTAGGTAAATTTGAAAGCAAATTAATATCAAAATATTGTTTCTATATCGCTGAAGAAGTCTATAATTTGTGGTTAGAAATTTAATTTAAAAAAATAAAAATAAAGGAAAAAATGTAATGACATTAAAGTACTCAAATAAACTTTAATAATGATTTCTATTGCAGTCTTTGAACATCATAATGCCATGTGGATAGCTACCCACCATAATTTGAGATGAAAATAACAATCCTTATTATG
>APFE031477669.1:38650-75925 GCA_000404065.3 Pinus taeda | reverse complement strand
GGAATCACAGCAACATACTACTATCGAAGAACAAAGATCTATATTCATAAATAACACAGGACCAGATATGTGTTAACCATACAAATGCATATATAATGAAACATACAAGAATATGGAGGAAAACTTGAATAGCTTTATTAAGATCAAAATTAGCAAGAGGATTACAACCATATGTTTTGACCCAAGATCATCCTCCAGCAAGAAAGCCCTTCTTCACCTCAAGTAAAGCTTCGATCACCCAACACTATGAAGTTACACCAGAAAACCAACATCACTTCTCTACAAGATACAAGATTCCAGCCTCTGGATCTCTGTGATGAGGGATCCATATATAGATGATTGTAGGGAGGTGAGTCATCTGTTGGTGTCTTGATTAGTGTCCTCTCACTGATAGTTCCTGATTCCACTTGGAGAATGATGATCTCTTACTCATCCCTGGTCGAAAACAGAGAGGCAAGTGTTAGAGGGGAAGCTTCTGGAAGATTCCATGATCTTCCACCTCACATTTTGTCCCTGCCATTTTTCCATTCCCGACCATCGCACCCTATAGAGGAGCCATTCAGTATGCATCACATCTTGTACACTGGGAAGGTGATATGCATCGCACCCTCTGCATTGGGTTTTCAGTATGGTCCAGTTTTGACCATTTATGGGCATTTTTTAGTGGAGAACTTCTGGGAGATGATGTAATCAACTGACCTTGTTCCTTTAGGCAGTGAAGCAACACGTTTAGGGACTTAGGAGCCCTCAGTTTATGGATATTTATGATTGGGGTTGAAGTGCCCAAAAATGTCTATAACACAACTGTGGCCACCACAAAGATCTAGAAGATCGAGCTTGAACATCCTAAAGAGGGGGAATGCCTATTCCACCCACATATGTGGGTTAAGGGTTCTCCACTACAGTTCATTGTTAACATCAAGAGGAAAAAGAACTCATTTCAGCAGAGTTCATGAAGCAATTGGGCCTACCAACTATAAAACATCTATAGGAGTATGCCATCAAGTGGATTCACTAGGGATGAGGTCTTCACATTAGTCAGTAGTGCTACCTTCCCTACAGCATCAAGCCCTTCATCGATGAGGTTTTATGTGATGCTTCTCCTCTTGAATTTTGTCATGTATTATTAGGACAACCATACTTATGGAAGTGACATGTTGTATAATAATCTATACCTCGCTCTATTATTATTTCTTTGGGTAGTAAGTTATACAGGATACCAGAGGTAGCCCCACCTACTGCCATCTCCTTGATCACTACTAAGAAATGCAGTAAGGTCATCTCCCAGACTAGGATTTTTTTTCTTTCTCTTTCTCTCTCAAATTAAGGTGAATGTTTAGCCACATCCATGGCCCTTGGGAAGTGTCCCTCCAAGCAGCAGAAGTAGGTGGATACAATCATGGAAGAATACAGGGACATCTTCACCTCATCCACATGGGTACCCTTACATTGTCAGGCCAAGCATTTGATCTATCTGACTCCTGCAGCACCCTACCCAACAGGCCGATATAGCGTCACTCCATTTTGGAAAATGAAGAGATCAAATAGAAAATCTAGGAATTGCTACAAAAAGGGAACATCTGACCAAGTTCCTTGCCTTGTGGGAGCCAAATTGTACTGGTATAGAATAAGGATGGGACCTAGAGGCTTTGCATTGATTATTGGGCATAAAAAAAAATCAGTGTGAGGAATAGGTATCCAATCCCAAAGATTGATGACCTACTGGACCAACTCAATGGGACCAAGTAATTGAGCAAGGTCGATCTGAAGTCTTGTTATCACCAAGTTCCAATAGATCCCATACATGTATGGAAGGTTGCCTTTAAATCTAAGGAAGGCCTTTTCGAACGGTTAGTTATGCCCTTCAAGTTGACAAATGCCCCTTATATTTTTTTGAGGTTAATGGATGACCTCTTGCGGCCCTTAACAAACTTGTTCATGGTGGTCTATCTAGATGAAATCCTAATCTCCAAAAATATTTGGGAAGAACACCTGCAACACATTCGGTGGGTCCTTCAAACCCTTCGGCAACACAAAATGTATGCCAACTTGGAGAAATGTGACTTTGGCATGAGCTAGGTCCAATACTTTAGTTACATCATAGATGAGCGTGGCTTGCATGTGGACCTAACTAAGATCCAAGTCATTTGGGATTGGCCAGCCCCAAGCACTCTAACAGAGCTTCGCATGTTTTTGGCCCTTGCAAATTTTTATCGAAGGTTCATGTTGGGATTCTCCCATAGTACTTGGCCTTTGAGTCAAATTACTAAGGGCAGGGCAAAAGGAAATTTTTCTTGGCCTAAATCCCAACAAAAGGTGTTCATTAATTTCAAGCATCACCTCTCCTCTACATCAGTACTCACACTGCTAGACCTACAACAACCGCTTGAAATCGAGACAAACGCCTCAAACTATGCTATTGGTGTAGTCCTCACCCAACAAGGGCATCCAATGGCCTATCATAGTGAGACACTTTTCGATACAATTTGGAAGTACCCCACCTATGATAAAGAGATGTATTCCATCATGGAGGCTTGCCGATAGTGGAAGAAATATATTCTGGGGAAGGAGACAATCATCCACACCAATCACCGACCTTTTAGTTTATACAGACATAGGGGAAGTTGCAGAATGATCACCATCAGAAGTGGTCTGCATATATGAAACAATTCCACTTGAACATTAAATAAAAAAAGGGTAGCACCAATCATGTTGTAGATTGCCTTAGTCGGCCCTGAGTTGCAGTAGTGGCTATTGTTCTCAACTCTTATGATCATGAGACCTCTAGAAGGTCGTAACTATACAAAAAATATCCAGAGTTCACCTACACATACCAAATTCTAGTGGATGGGAATAAAGTTCCTAAATTACACCTCTAGGATGCATTATTATGCTACCTCAGCCACCTTTGTGTTCCTTCAAGCGAGCGTGCCAAGCTGATTTGGGAGGCGCACTACAGTCGGGTTGTAGGATGGAGGTCGTCAATAGGATTATAGTGCACATACTCTGCATGTACAAATCCAATCATCATCGAACCTGAGATGAGAGTCTTCCATATGTGCAACACAGTTATAATAGAGCTCTCAATTGATTGAATGGTCTCAATCCCTTTCAACTGGGTCTAGGATTTCAACCATTGTGTTCAAGAGATGTTTTCATGCCTCACACAACTACAAAGAAAGAATCCACACATGTATTATCCAAGGGTGATAAAGTGACTAGATTTATTAAATGCATCCAGCACATCCTCCAACAAGTTCACGACACCGTAGAAAAGTCAAATGCCAAGTACAAGCAATGACATGATCAGCATCGGGTGCTACACAAGTTTGAGGTGGGCAACAAAGTTTAGTTGCATTTGCAGAAAGAATGCCTTACGAAAACCCATCAAAATCTCATACCACTCTAATATGGTCCTTACACCATTACTAGGGTAGTGGGAGTCAATTGTTTTATGCTCAACATTTCCCCATTCCTTGGCCTACACCTATTGTTCAGTGTGGATCGCCTTCGACCATACTTCTCACCATTACTCGACACATGATGCATTGCAAAACAACTCACACCAACATAGTTAAACCTATACTGCATCGAACACACCACAACTGATAAAATTATCGACACATAGGTCATGAACACTCGCTAGTAGAATACCCAACTATATCGGCTTGTTAAAGCTGGCCAACTTCTGCACCAAGGCAATTGGCTCACCAAGGACTAGGTTCAATAGAAATTTCCTCACCTCATGGAGGCTCTGCATGCAATGGGGATCATTGCTTCCTAAGGGGGGAGGAATGATCCAGGTGGATATTAGTGGCCACACACCTAGTTCACTTAGACCTCTAGTCGGTTTTATTTGTTTCCTTGTTTATTTCACCATTTACTATTTTTAGCATTTTTCGGGTCCTGAATTTCCAGAGTAGTTTTTACCCCCTAAACAGAGGTATTTTTAGGTATGCTATACACCCATAGCCATAAGTATGGGACTTAGGAAAATCATATAGTACTTTGAGATACCTTTCCAACAAGGTATCATATAAGCCAAATGGGGATAATATGACCAAGTTATGACCTCGGGAAGTTGGTTGCCCAACTAACCCCAATGGTGCCAACAAACTCTTGGTGTTACATCTCCTGGGGTTATGGTTCTGGTCGTTTAGGGTTTTATCATGATTTTCAATAATAAATAGGCCTTTGAGCCTCATTGTAACAATTATTAGAGATATGTAGACACCACATCTCTTCTCAGAGATAATATACCATCACCCGAGCTAGCCATATTTCCATTCTGTTTGTAAGCATATTTTAGTATTTGATATTAATAAAATGAAGTGTTATTTTTGCTGCATCTCTATATTTATGGTTATATATTTAATTTTTTGTGTTCCTGTTTAAGTACAAATCAAATAACAGTTGTGATTTCACCATGGAACCTTCTAGGATGAACAAACTACACAACCAAGACATAAATAAGAAAATGTTGTTACAACAAACATAATGGATGGAACTCTTATCTCTAGGACTTGAAATATAATTTATTTCACATCGGAATACTTTCACGACTCCTGGAACTCCATACAGTGATGGGAACCAACCTGGAAGGAGTAGAGCCACTAACAACATGATTCTGTTGAATAATTCAAAGCCGTGACATCTAAACTGCGTCGTATTGGGAAATGCATACATTCAAAACCCAAAAAAAATAAAATAAGTTAATTAAGAGTGAAACGAGTTATAGATATAATATAATTACCCAATAAATGGAAGAGTGTGGGTACTATACAGTCACCCCTGAATAGGAAACGATCAACTGGGAGCTCGATGCACATCTGCTAGCTTCCATCAGGGGTTGGAGGTTAATGCTTGAATCTATCTACTATGAGAAGAAAAGTATATAGTAGATGAATAATGTGACCTAGGGTTAGAAAATGGAAGAAATAAAACCATTTAGGGATAAAGAATCTACCCTTGAAAGAAATTATTTACCGTTGCGGTAGTATTTCACAATTTCCACATGTCTAAGATTCAAAGCCACCCATGACACCTATCTAAGGAAAAGGAAAACAATTTTGGGAATTACGAATTCATATATCATATACATATCCAAACAAAAATTAATGACCAGTTATTATTCCTAGTGATAAAAGAAGTGCGGTGACTAGTAACATCGAGCGTTACTTTGGATCCATTGAGAATAAGCTTCTTTTAGTTCATGTAAGATGTTACCAAAAGAAACTTAGAAGTTAAAATGATAGACAAGGGGTAATAGAACATATGGTACCGAACAAAGTAAATATGCCAGGAAAGAAAATGAAATATAAGTTATGCATGAATTTATCACTAACTCCATCTGTGGTGATTTTTCTATTGCGTTGCGTCTTTTAAACTGAAGGAAACAACCATTGGGGAACCCAGAAGGTGAAGACCATGAATGACATATGGGTAATAAGGCTCATATCATTAGTACTAAGTGATGGGATTTAGATCACCATGGCAAGCCACTTGCTGCATAAGCATATACCTGAGTTATGCATGAATTTATCACTAACCCCATCTGTGGTGATTTTTCTATTGCGTTGCGTCTTTTAAACTGAAGGAAACCACCATGGGGTAACCCAGAAGGTGAAGACCATGAATGACATATGGGGAATAAGGCTCATATCATTAGTACTGAGTGATGGGATTTAGATCACCATGGCAAGCCACTTGCTGGATAAGCATATACCTAAGCTATCGTGAGACCAGAGGTTAGGTAAGTACTGAAAGGTTGCAAAATTGGGAATGCCAGATGTAGGAAAGGCTGTAGGAGATGGAATCAAGTCTGAAGTTAGAGCTAGAGTCACAAATCCTCACCATTGAATGTGGATCACACATCTCGAGCCTCCAATGATCATCCAGGAGTAGTCCCCCAGAGAGCCACATGATGGCCATGTGAAGAGGAAGAGGTGTCATTCGATGAGTGGGTTATAGTTAATTCCACACAAGAACGGGATAGGTAGTAGAATGCACAATATTGGGAGGTGAAGCATATAGGATGAGGATTACATGTCTAGGAGGAAACTTAGTAATACCATGGATGACTTAGTAATACAGTGCGAGAAGTAGTACTCTAAAGGCTAGGTGGAGACATGCCATTTCTCGAAGAGAGCACCACTTATCTTGACCACATTAACCCAAGTTATATGGAAAATAATTGCCAAGGTAGTCAATGAGCACTAACATGGTAAGACCATGGGATAGGTATGACCTTTGGCTATTCTATCCCTAGTTCTATTGACCAATTAGGGGGGATTGTTTAGAAGCTATTTCTCTTTTAATTATATACTATCGCTAATGTAGGTTGTAAGTTTCCATTACCATTTGACTTTAATAAACAAAAGAGTGGATCAGTGGATGATAATAAATACATAAGATTATACATCAGGTAAAAAAAAAAATCTTTATGACATATAAGGAATATATAGGTACATGGCAAGTGGTATCAGAGTGTTAGTTTCAACCCTCAGACTTAATGGACATAGTTATATAATTAAAAATTTCTTACGAAAATAATAGGTTACTGGACTTAGATTGATTATGACACAAAAAATGGAGGGAATAATTATAATAAGTATGTATTGACCAACCACTGAATGGTAAAGGAAACATAAAAACTAATTCAACTTTTTTTTATCTCTATAGACACACATACAAGAAAGCGTATACATTAGGTAGAAAAAATTGGCCTTCCTAAATAAGTCTGATATAATGCTGAAATAGCAAGAATACCATTTCAGGTTGGAAACTGATAGTTGTATTATGGAAAAAATTGAATAAGACAATGGGTTTTGTTGGCTGTGTGGGGCTTGACCTCGGTTTAGCATTAGTTAGCCAAACAAATCCATACACTACTAGCCCTTTTGGCATTAGCCCGCCGAGTGCAGATCGAAGACTCACCCGAAGCAGTATGGGGGGATGCTGGAACCAAGTTTCTGCCCCCTAAGATGATCATGATGTTTTATTCCTTCTGTTCCTGCTTTCACGTAGGTCGTTAAGTTCTAGAGACATATCTATCTAACCCCTTACTTTGCCCTTTAATACCTCCACAAAGGGGTACAATTGACCTTCATGCAGTCCTAACCTGTGGTTCGGGTACTTTCATGCTACTAGGATCATGTACTGTGAAGATTCCTAAATTATCTTAAGTGTATTACTTATCTTATTAAACAATCATAGCTAGTGCCACGTAAATAGATATCCTTATACTTTCATTCAATTAGCCAATGTAATTACATACATTCGTGCATCACATAAGAATTGTAAATGAAATTCATACACAATATGACAAGATGTATTAATAGGAACAAAGAAACAAAATTTGTAGAATGCTTCTCTTTATTGATATCTTCAGATGATTACAGACTCTATCCACCTTGCGCACACACAGCTACAGGGGTCCATGCACTCAGCTGTGGAATTCCACCCTAGGTCTCTGTGCACTCAGCTGTAGACCCTCTACCTACACTAAGACCTGAAACTTAGACTTCTCCCCTTATCACTCAAGACTTCATACTTATTAAAACTTTCTTAAACCTCTTAGAGATTACTTAGCTCTTTTTTTATAATACCATGGTTCGTGGACTATGGGTGGATCTTTATAGACAACTTTACTTTACAGAATAAGGGCAGACAACACTTTATGACTCATGACACCTTCATGCTCTGCGACCACAAAATGCGGAGACTTTACAATTTTATTACGAAACTTGACCCAAACATGGGATTTTAGCCCCAAAAATATCCTTGGGGGATCCCATTCCCAATAGGCCCCCAACACAAACATTGTGACTTGCCCTTGAGTCACACTATAGGCATGGATATCTTAGCACTAAGACTTCCCAGCTTGACCTACATGACTGCAACCTTGGCAATGCACTGTGCAGCTACCTGCTTCACATCTTCAACCATCTGCTCGGTCACTTCTCCTAATTTGTTGGCCTGAAGCTTCTTCTATGTTACTTCAGAGTCACAAGATTCCCCTCAATAGAGGCCATAACCACATAAGCCTCATCTAGGCAGGGCTTCAAGCACGCCTTCAATACTCCTTCCTTGTGCAGTGCTTCATCCACTTATTCTTTCAGCTACTTGGCCTCTTGCATCTTTTCCAGTCTCTGTGTGAGCGCGATGGTTGGCACTATACCTTTGACCTCATCATAGCACTACTGCAGCTCGCGCGCTTCTATCTACAACCATTGTACATTAGGGTCCTCCTGTAATCTCATTAGGACCTCGAATGACTACTCAAAAAGTTATGTGCAGTCTGCTACTACATTGTCAATCGCTACTATTACCTCTATAACAAAAATTGCACATTGCTCCTTTACTTCTGGTGGAGTTGAAGGCTAGGCCTTTAACTACAATTTGGTGATCTATGGGATCAACTCTAGCTAAACCCTCGCCATTTCTATACAAGTGTCGTGCACCCCTATTTCCAGCTAGCGGATGTGCACCTCGACTTGTTCTTTCTCATGAATGGCCAATTTTATGACCATTCAATATGCTTCTTTGATGACCTGAAGTATACACTTGTTTTGGTCGGTTGCCTTGGTCATGGTGATGATGGCAGTCTCACTTTAGTTCCATCTGCTCATTATTATTTTACTTCTTGCTGGTCACCTGTAGGGTGCAGTGCTCACGGGCCCTTAAATATTCAATCATTCCATCCAGCAATAGGTGGAGCACCTCACTAGGGAGCACTGCCAGATTCAACCCTACTCCCTTGAGGGTACTGACAGTGGGCCTATCAGCTACATTCTCTGTGGTCAATTCTCCATCAAGCAGCATTATCGCGCTAGAGGCCTTCATGCAACATCTCAGTAGCTTCTAAAGTGTTGATAGGAAGGTCGGTGGACACTGTGCCAACCTGTGATGCATGAGTCTGTAGCTCCTACAGACCTGTATGGTTAGCCCCCAATATGAGCTGTCGCTACTGTGGAAACTATTGTAGGGCCTCCACGGTGACATCTCGCACCGTGTCTCCAATGTTGTGCAGTTCGCCCTTGGTGAGGGTGATGGGATCCAACGACATCTTAGTGGCCTTGGATTTCTTCCTCCACCCTCCTTTCGCTTGCTCCCTTGGACGCTTGATGTGGGTAGATGTTTCCTTTGGGTCCGCATCGTGCTGCTCTATCTACTCATCCATCTCTTCCTCTGTCTAAGGTGAAGTTGACCTCGCACCTTTGTCAAAACCCCGCACTGTGCCACATATTTACTTCTCCATTTGTTGAGTAGCATCATGCTCCGCCTAGGCCTTTTTAGTAGCCTCCTTCTTTCTCTTTTGGGCTAGCTATGTCATCTTGAGCTTGACCTCCTCCTTTTTGTGTTGCATAATGAACTTGCTCCCTCACACCACCAAGTCTGTTGTAGTGTTCCATTCTACTGGCAAGTGATCAAGTACTGCATCAATGGCATCATCCATTACTAGGTAAGGAAAGTCATACCATGTCTGCGTAGGATCCTTTCATGCCTTGATGGACACATGGTGAAAATATGCTTTAAACTCTGCGTAGCCCTGTAGGTTGGAAAACACCTAGGTGACAACTGCGATTTGCGATTGATGGTCATGCGAATGTTCATATCCATCAAGATTCAGAAGATCTTGTTATCCTTGATGCATTGCGCATCCTTGGTTGCTCACAACAAAGCTTACTTTGTTGCTTCTAGTAGGTCTGGCACGACCGAAGGGAATTGACTATCCTCTAGCAGCTCCCATGCTACCAACACAATAGATAGAAAGAGCCACGCGTAGTGAAACGTCTTGCTGAGCTCCTCTGCCTTGCGACAGTTCGCAAGGAACTCACTGTGGAGATAGTCTTCCCAATTGAGCTGAAATCCTTTGGCGCACTAGGCTGCTAGCATGACGACAGGTGCCAACATCTCATCGGTGCGACACTTCCTCATCACCTTCCCTACTAAAATCTACATAGCCAACTTTACAGTAGGGCCACAGATTCTAGATATGTCATATCCATGCGGCTTCTTTACTATCATAAACTTCTCTTTCATGGCCTCCATGAGGGCCTGCTCGCTGCTTTTTCTGCCAAATATCATGGCTGGATTTTCTCTTATGTAGGGAAACCACGTGATCCTATGGATCAACTTGTCAGCGATGGGTATTGGCTCCTCCAGCCACAGACACCCATCATGCACTAAGCATAGCAGCTACTTGATTACCAAGACTATAATCAGGGTGCAGTTGTAGTGCGACACCCATAGTAGGTTGAGAAGACCTGCCTTGTCTACTCCTCTAAGCCACCTCCACAGCTCCAATGTGGTTATTCTAGTGGCTGTATAGATAATTTGGCACATTAGTTGCTCGGTCACGAAGTGTGGGAACTTCTCATGGTCCAGGAATTCCCAGTCTTCAATTTTTAAAAGAGGAACACGCCCCAAGCATGGTCCTTCAAAAAAAATTTCATCTCGCAATAGAGGGGTTTGCAAGGGGACCTTGTTCTCATCATTATCTTTTGGTACCTTGGTCTTGCCCTTGCACAGAGGGACATACTTAGGCAACTAAGTGATAAGGTCATCACATTGAGCTTCAACTTCCTCCACGTCATTCCCCACATCTGCCTCATCCATCATGATGTCTTTGATTTCTTCCTCCTTCGGCTCTAGATTGATGACTTTGCCCTTTTCCTGTGCAATGGGTTTGTCCCTCAGTGGGTTTCTTCTCAGTGATGCGTGCACCAATATGGGAGGCTGCTTTCCCTTCTTATACTTCACACTCTCCTTGGTTGGGGTGGGCTTTGGTCTCAGTGTTCGTGGTGATTTGGGACTTCCGTTAATACTTCGGCAACTTTTCGAGCAACTTCTTATGCCTCCATAAAAATTTCTGGCACTAACTCCTCTGCTTTGGTATCTATAGCCTATGTGGGCACTGACATGATGTTTTGTAATAACTCTTGTGTCACCTTCGACAATGTCTCAAATATTGAACTAGCTCTCAAAGCTTCAAAGTTCTCGCAGTTAATGTGCACTTGAGAGCTCAACAACTCAATTTTCAAAATGGAAAGTGTTTTTCATTGGGTAACCACCTGTAATTTATAGGGACTTTTGAATTAAAATCCAACTGATACCCCCATATTTGGTTCATTAATGTCAGATTGGCCACATACTTTCAAGGATCTGACCCATAAAGTCCATCTTAAATGCCCACTGCCTACTCCATTTGGCTACATTTCTACTATCTAATCATGAACAATGACTTTAATAGTCACTTTTTGGCCAACCTGCATGATTTCTCCCTGGGTAGCACAACTCCCTTTGCGCTGCCATGAATCCTATGATGCTTCCTTGCTTCGCACAATCATCCAGTTGTGTAACCCCCCAACCTGAGCAGTGTATTTTATAGTCTCGTGCCTCCTTTCAGCTTCTTGGAGCACTAAGATTGTGCTACCTTCCTCTAGTCACATTGTCAGAGCACTGATTTATGACTTCAATCCCCTGCCATTCACATTTCCTGGGAATAGATCTCCGTTCAATTTGACTAGCTAAGCCACTCCTCCATCTGTAATCTCCTTAATGACATAGGGCCCTAACGAGTGCATTCTAAATTTCCCTAGAAATTTATCAAACTTGCTGTCATAAAACAAAACCAAGTCATTTACCTTCCATTCAATTTGACTAGCTGAGCCACTCCTCCATCGGTAATCTCCTTAATTACATAGGGCCCTAATGAGTGCATTCTAAATTTCCCTAGAAATTTATCAAACTTGCTGTCATAAAACAAAACCAAGTCATTTAACTTAAAGGTGTGGAGCTTAATGTGTCGATCATGGCATGCTTTTTCGCGCAGTTTTTAGACCTATTGGTGAAATCCAGCTAGAAATCTTTGTTCCTCAAGCTCAGCTAGTTGTGTGAGCCTCTCTTCTAGGCCTCCTCGATCTGTAATGCCCATTAGTAGTGCTATCCACAGACTAGGCATAATGTATTCCATGGGAATGACCGCTTCAACACCATATACAAGCATAAAGGGAGTTTGTCCAGCCAACTTCTTGCATGTCATCTAATAGGCCCATAGTATTGTGGGTATGTGAAGGTCCCAATCACTTCACTAAGCATTACAAACCTTGCTCAACACGTTCTCCAACACTTTATTGAATGCTTCCACTCTTCCATTAGCTTGTGGGTGATAAGGCGTTATCTTCTCGTATACCTGAAATTCCTCCATCAGTGTGCTGATCGTTTCATTTAGAAATTACGTACTATGATCACTCATCAAAATCTTTGGACACTTGAATTGCATCAGTACATAATCAAAGAGGAACTTTGCAGTAGTCGCACATGTGCAATCCTTTACAGGTTGTTCTTCAGTCCATCAAATCAAATACTCTGTCATGGTGATAATTTACCACGCTCCCGTCTTCTTTCCTTGGGGTTGAATGGGTTCCAAAAAATATATTGCCCATTTCTCAAAGGATTTAACATCATCTGTGGATTCAGATGTAGCTCATCCCTCGTTGATGGCCTCCTAGTCCTTTGACACACATCACACGCTTTGCAGTAATCTTTTGAATCCTGATGGAGGGTTGGTCACCACAACCCTGCGCATAGAATCTTCTGCGCAGTCAATATTCCTACATAATGTCCTCCCACGAAACCCCCGTGAGCGTCTACGGGGATACTTCTCCTTTAAATCTCTGGTACATATTGTCGTAATATCCCATCAGACCCCATTTTGTGCAGATGCCCAACAATGATAGAAAAATCTGCCGCGGGCACCACTAACTCCTTCTTTTGCTGGACGGTGTATCCTTATAGGGCAATTCCTATTGTTGGGAAGTGTATGATATCTTCAAAATGACCATCTATGATACGCACTACAAATAGTTGTGCGTGAGGTAATCCCTCCTCCAAATTAGTGGGCTCTTCTCCTGTTTCGATGCGTGATAGATAGCCTAGTCACGCGTTCAGTCATACAAGCTTCATAATAACTTCAAAATCATACTCCTGGAACAATAAAAACCACCTACAGATTCTTCCCCCCCAGCATAGGCTTATTGATTAGGTATTTCAATGTGGAGTGATCTGTATACATCTTAAAATGGCGACCCGACAAATAGTGTCTAAACTTTGGGAGCGCATATACCATGGCTAACCCTTCACACTTGGTGGTGGAATAGTTATTCTCTGCCTTGGATAACCTTCTTCGTCTGAACACTATAGGATGGTCCAAGTCTCCTCCATCAACCTGTGTCATTACTGCTACCAATGTTATACATGACGTGTCTACATGTACGTGAAACTCCTTCTTCCAATCCAGGAAGACTAAAATTGACACGGTGACCATATTTTCTTTCAATACATCCAAGCTTTTCTTACAGTCCTTGTTCCAGCAGAATGTGACATCCTCTTTCAACAACTTCTCTATAGGCGTGGTGATCTAGGCATAGCCTTTGATAAAGTTTCTATAATATCTAGTATGTCTTAGGGTAGCTCGCAACTGTTTCACACTCCTCGCTGCTTCTAAGTTAAGTATCATTGTGATCTTCACGGGATCTACCATTAGTCTCTGTCTACAAACCAAATGACCCAATAGAGTCCCAAAAGGAACACAAAATAGGCATTTCTTCAGATTGAGTGAGATCTGGTATCTTCGACAGGTATCTAGCATCAAGCACAAACTTGCCACATGGCATTTCACCAGCCCAAACACAGTCCAATTATCAAAGTACAGTTCCAGGAACTTATGAATAAATTCCTTCAACACAACAACGACTACGCACAAAAAAATCATAGGCATATTCTTCAATCTAAAAGGCATTACAATGTACTAAAAACATCCCCATTTAGTCACAAAGGTTGCCTTTCCTCTATCCTCTGACAAATTTTTGATCTGATGGTACCCAGAGAAACCATTAATGAAGGAATATGCTTCTTGACCACCTAAGTTGTCCAACACTTCATTAATGAACGAAGTTGGGAAATGATCATGTACACAAGTGTCATTCAACTTCCTCAGATCTAAGCATATGCTTATTTCATCCTACTTCTTTTCCTGTACGAGCATTGGGCTTACCCAATCAGATTCTTCTACGGGCTTAGGATTCCTGCTGTGAAAATCTTGTCTAGTGCTAAGTGGACCTTATCCTTTTACTTCGGATTGAGATGGTAAGGTCTTTACTTAACCAGCTTCGCATGAGGCTTCAACATGATCTTCATAACAACTAGGTATCCTATTATCCCTTTCAGATCCATAAACTTGGTAGGGAACAAATCCTGGTATTCACTAAGCAATTTAGCAATGTTATCCACTTTCACGTCATCTTAGTAATCTCCAATCTTCTTGAATTTGGGCTCTTCCTTCGTACCAATATTTACTTGTTTCATTTTCAGTGATGTGGTTATATCAGGATTCTCAATCTGCAATCCCTTAACCTCACGGTGACCTTCTGTTTCAGGGATGGTAATCTTTCGCAGATCCTCATCTTCTTCTTCAACAGTTACATTATAGAATTCTAGCACTTGAGTCAGCTGAGTGGTCCAATTAGGTTGAAACAGGTCCAAAGGATCCTGTGGTATCCTGAAGATTGCTGCTTTCACTTTTTGTAGTGCTTCGTCAATATAGTCAAACCCATCTTCAAAGCTAAACGTCATTATGAATCCTTCGTGTAGAATATCCCATGCACCTGTACCATGGAGGAGCTCTGTTTCTAAGCACCAGTTCATAGGGATGATATCCAAGGTGTGACAGAACAAGTGCACCCATTTAGGTTGGGGCTTCATTCTAGAAGCCTGAGCCCATTTGGCCAAGTGTGCATGGGGATCATCCTGCCCATCGTATTTTTTTGTCATTCATACCTTTGGATTTCGAAAGCATTTTTTCATCATCCTCCTACATTCATGCCAATGATCAAAGCTACCCTTGTGTGTACCACACAATCATACGGGCGTAGAGCGCAATGCCCAGTCCAAAGCCTAGAAGTGTTGTTTTTTTGGTACCTACCTCTCAAATGCATCCAAAAATATATCTACATCATTCACGACATCATAAGTGGGAAAATTTCCTACCTCTGACGACACATAGCATAGCGATCGGGTCATCATGTTACAACTCAATGTGGTTACTTCATGTAACTAATTCTGTGAGTGCTCTAAATCTTTATCAGATTCCGAGGTGTAGGAAATCTTGCAATCCCATGTAATTCATCCATTTGTTGTTGGATTCACCCAATCTTGGTCTCGCGCTGTTATCTTATACATACAATCCAAATCGTCATCTCTCTCATAATCGTGGAATGGTTCAGTATAGCATGATCCTTCAGTAGGATCTGGGGGTACTATTACGTGGAGTGGTTTCTTGTCAAATATCATCTTCCACTTCTTTAGGTTGATTACCGCATTCATATCAGTAGCCCAGTCAATGCCAAGGAGCGCAGGGTAGGGGTTGTTGTCATCCACAATTTCTATTACTTCAAAGTCAGCCAACGCGCTTGCACCTTAAATATCTACAGTCACCCTATGCAGTCGCCCCATAATGATGATCTTCTGTTGATTTTCCATCCTTAATTGAATCGGATACCACTGCAGCATGGATCTTCCCATCTGTTCTCAAGTCTGCTTAAGTAGGATGTTCGTGTCTAACCCTAGATCTAGAATAACCTTACCCATTTCATATTCTCCTATCTGCGTTGTCAGCCTCATTTCTCGTCCTGTCCTCATTTTATGCTTACCAATATTTCATACCATGTGTAGTTCACTCGAAGTGTTTCTGACCCATCTATTTATAAGCTCCTATAACCCCTTCACAACCTTGCAATCACGCAACAACTTCATGCAGGTCTCTAGGAAGGTTGTAAACATAGAAGGGTCCATTTCCTGATTAGGCTTATCCTTTCTCCTTGTGGTGGAGGCCACAAAAAAGCTCTTCTTTGCTTCCATGAATGTTTCGCGTGCGTGCTCCAAATCAAATTCAGCCTCCTTCGTCGAAGCTTTGCAAACCCATGCGCTGTCTTCACTTTGTTTCCCCTTATCATCCTCTATTGTAATTCCACTTTGGATCACTATATTCACATTCAGATCCTCTTCATGAGGCTTAGACCTCATCATCTATAGGTTCGGAGTCAACTGAGGTGGTAGCACCACTTTTGTTGCATATCCTCGCTATCAGTGTAGGACAGTCCTCCGTCTCATGATCAAATAGAGTGCAATATTTTCACGATGGACACGTTGGGTTAGTTCAATCACGAGCATAGTGTCATGCTCCTCCATAATTGTAGTAGATTAGCTTACCCCAACCTCTACCAGTTCCTGCTCTACCTCAGCCTCATCCGCATCCCTAAAAGCCTGTTCATGCCATCCCTGCACTCTAGTCAGGGGGTTGTATTTCTGCCTGACCTCTATAGGCGAGTTTTCTGTCCATCATCAATCCATAACTTCTACAGTTGCGCTCATCATTCCCTACTGACCTACAAAAGTTGTAGAACAATTGTTTTGGTGTTTGTACAAACTTCTACAGTAAATGATAGTTATCCGTCATATGTTTTCCTACTACCTGACATATAGTGCACCACAATGCAGGCTGCACACTCGGTCCTACTTGAGCTTCTGACCTCAAAGGCATCAATCCTCCTCTTGCAATATAGTTTGTAAATACTAGGCAATGGTATCTGTCATGCCCAAGACCTTTACATTTCAGGCACCATACCTCTTCACGTACCTCAAGCCGAATTGTTCTGTGCTGCTTCAAAATTTTCATTTAAAGGCAAAGAATTTGCAACTGTGCATGGATCTACTGAAGCCCCATATTTAGATCTTGCATCGATGTTTCATTTAGTCCCATTTCAATCTCTAAGGCCTCTTTCTGAGTCGTTATCTTCTGTTGTGACAGCGCAACCCTTAGGTGTGGTAGGAGCGAAGCCACGAACCACTCGCGATGTTGTCCATCTGTTAAGTTCATATTAGCTTCGTGGATTTTACACTTTAACCTCTTATCTCACTCCCAAGGTGTTTTTCCTAGTTTCATCATGATTTCTTTGAATGCCACAATAAACTATGCCTTAGATTTCGGCCTACTGAATTATTGATTCAACACAGTCTATATGTTTACCACCCCAACGTTTGTGTTATCATTAGAGTACTTGATGTACCAAATTAGCACACAATCCTGCAAAGAACTAACCCCTGTTTCCTTCTTCATGTGATCATCTATAATGCCCTAAGCTTCCCATACAACTTTTATGATGAACCAAAAGTAGTCTGGGTCCTCATTTCTAAAGCCTTTAAACAAAGGCAGCTTTATTGAATTTTTCATGCTGAACTTCAGTGGAGGTGGTGGTGGCAAAGTTGGAGATGGTGTGGATGGAGGTGGCAGTCATGAGAATCCTTGTCTTATTAACTAAATAGAACTTCGCGAAGAATCTTGCACTACTCCCTCTTCGTCACCCAATGGAGGTGAAATCAATAGACTATATTTATGACCCTTTCTCCCTTTGTTCTTGTAAGTCTTTCCACTTCGCATAGCTCCGAACATCAAGGTAGCTGCATAACCCATTTCTCACACAATAACATCTTAATCCATGTATTCAAATACTTTAAGTACTTACCTTGCAAACCTTTGAAAAAGTGTCACTTTGCCTCGCTATAGCTAACAGAGGTATCGACTACAAATTCAGTCACAAATCCTCCTATGATGTGATCGAGCCAATGCTTGACAGCGCGGGTGATCTTATCCTCAGATGCTTCCAATCTCTATACTAACTCTGGGGTCTAGAAAATAGGACTGTCAAGTTTCCACCTTCCTTGGCTATCTGCTAGCTTCGCGATCCACTTGTATAGCTCAACCAGAAAGGAGCAGAAAAGATCTCATGGATTTCTCTATATAGGTAACTATCCAACCACTGTTCTTTTATCAATGGCAGATTTCTATTTTCCTGTGCCACAAATTCGTAGATCTTCCTATCCAACTAGTCTCTAATCTCTTTCTTAGTTGGATTCTAGTGATACGACATCAGACATCTCCTATGCAGATTGCAGACCCGACAACGAAACCATTTTTTGGCTGTGTTGGGCCTGACCCAGGTTCATCATTAATTAGCCAAACAAATCCCTACACTACTGGCCCTTTTGGCATTAGCCCGCGAAGCACGGACCGAAGTCTCACTCGAAGCAATATGGGAGGATGTTAGAAGCAAGTTTCTGCACCTTGAGATGAACTTGATGTCAGTTTATTCCTTTTGTTCCTTCTTTTGCAAGTTGTTAAGTTCTAGAACCCTGTCTATCTAACCCCTTATGCTACCCTTCAGTACCTTCGCGAAGGGGTACGATTGACCTTCATGTAGTTCTAACCTCCGGTTTGGGTACTTTCTCATTGCTAGGATAGCACATTGTGCAGATTCCCAAATTATTTGAAGTGTCTTACTTATCTTATTAAACAATCATAGTTATCCACTTAAACAAATATCCTTACTTGCATTGAATTAGTCAATGTTTTACATACATTCGAACATCACATAATAATTATAAATGAAATTCATACACAATATGACAAGATGTATTAATAGGAACAAAGACACAAAAGTTGTAGAATGCTTCTCTTTATTGATATCTTTAGATGATTACAAACTCTATTCGTCTTGTGCACACAGCTGCAGACTTCCACCCTAGGCCCTTGCGCACTCAGCTATAGAGCCTCTACCTACACTAAGACCCAAAACTTAGAATTCTATCCTTATCATTCAAGACTTGATACTTAAAAATTTCTTAAACCTCTTTGAGCTTACTTTCTTAGCTCTTTTTATACAATCCCATGGTCCGTGGACCATGGGTAAATCTTTACAATTGACTTTACTTTGCAGAATAAGAGTGGACAACCCTTTATGAGTCATGACACCTTCATGCTTCGCGACCACAAAATGCAGAGAATTGACAATTGTTTTATAAAACTTGACCCAAACATGGGCTTTTAGCCCCAAAACTGTCCTTAGGGGATCCCATTCCCAACAAGTGCTAAAAAGAAATTGAGAAAGTTGGCAATAGAAATTGTTGCTAAAGACAACACATCTAAAATTTGTAATAAAAAGGATTGTTCTAATTACAAAGGTCAGAGTGGATAATTTTGATTGGTTATCACTCGCCAATCTTTTATGAACTGTACCAATGCCTAGTAATATACCACGAAATATGAGAAAACCAAAAAAATTTCACTTCTTCATCATCAAGTCAAGGTAGAAAATTTAATGCTACCAGTAATAAAAGGAAACAACATACACCCACTTGATATATGTTTGGCTTTGAGGGGAAAAGGTGGATTCTTACAATTACTAAAACTTGATTGCAAATGGTATAGATATCTGGATGAACATCTTATCTAGTAGTTAAATAAGTTCCAAGGAACACTGAATTTATATTTTATGTTGTGGAAGCTACTAACAGAAACAAGAAGTGATATTGTGGTACAAAAAGAGGAGTCATACAAAACGTAAGCTCATAAATTAGAAAATAGAGGAAAATGGACCCGACCAGATATATAAATAGATTTGGTCTTGTATACACTCAAATAGTTCTTATAGATCTTACCACGTTAACATTATCACAATATCTCTTTTGTTATTCTAAACTATATGGGATGAAGGTTCAAGGCATTCATTCATTTGATTGGCACCATAATACTTTTATAAATTACAAGTAGACAACCTTATTTCCTACTAATCTGTATGACAAATAGTGTTTGGCTACTTTGACACTTCCATTATGGTACACATGGGAACATAGGTTTAAGTATATAAGTGTAGGATACATTCCATTGTTATAAAACACATGTGATCTTAGCAAGTTATAATCCAGGGGCATTAGTAGTTGCAGTGGGTATGAACACTAACCCATACCATATTATAGGATTATTATGTTCACATGAGAATTGAGATCAAATTTTTTTGCATTGAAAGGTTGAAAGGATATAAAGACATACCCAAGATAAGTATTGAGACTCTTATAAGTGTTCCTACGAGAGTCTAAAACTGACTTCACTAAATGTAGGTTGGAAAGGTCTTAGTTCACCATTTTAGGTTACTAAAATTGGTTTGAGTTGAGCACAAATAGCGGTGTTGTAGCGTTTTGTTCATTTAATTGAAGTATCACTACACCTAGGAAAGGATTCCTAGAGATGTAGATCTATGGGGGGAAATTTTAGAGGATCATATAAGGAATAAAATAAAGAAACAAGGTAGGGAAATTATAGTTATATCCTACTATGTAATAGATTAAACTTAGGAAATCTATTTTTATATATAATGAATGTGGAAAAAAAGAATGCCAAGGTAGAGTTGCATTTGGAAATCAACGCTAGAAAACATGATAGAGTACTAAGGAAGGTTCCTTCAACCTAAATTACAACACATAATCAAAATTTATATTCTATTTTCTCAGGCGTACATAATTTTGAATGTCATTATTTATTTGACCTTGAGTATTTCCAGCTGTGTTGAACCCTGTAATATGAGAATGCTTAATTGATAATGAACAAGCACCATATATTGGGAGAGATAGATAGTTCGGTCGAGAAGCTATCCATATAGAATGAGAGTTGAGGTTCAAATATGATAGATAAATTTTATCACGAGGTTTATGTGGGAACCATCATATAATAACAAAGAAAACGTTTTGTTGACAAAAATGGAGGTATTAGAAGATAGTGAAAAAACAATGTATAAATTTCGAGTTGTATAATTTAGTTAATGATTGAATCAATGTGTGAATCCATGGAAATTGCAAAAAAATATTTGAGGATTTTTGAATTAGAACAATTATGAGAAGGTGGACTGAAATCATGTCACTGGGAAAGCTAGTAGGATAGAAGGAAAATCAACAGAGTATACCATCAAATCAAAAAACCTTAAGAAGAAATTAAGGAAAGGCACGATCAAATCATGGAAAGGAAGCCTTCTATTTAATTTTGTTAATAATGAAAACATACTCATGAGATTGAAAATGGTTGGAATAGGTGAAAATAAATTCACTAATACATTGTGTGTGGATACGTATAAAAGTGTGGATCAAGTAAGTATCTATGTTAGTGGTGTCTTTATACCCTCACCTGATATTGGAAGGGTAAAAACATGTGTAACAAAATAATCACAAGGAAATTGATTATGGTCATTTTGAAAAAAAAAATGAAGTGGTTAGTAGAAGATTATCTCACACTGAAATACATAGGATGGTTGTGTAACAAATAAGTAATGAACTCGCATCATAAAATAAAATGATGAAAATGGTGAGGTAATTATGGTATCCATATGAAAGAAATATCAAAAGATAGTGGGAAATTGCTATACTGAAATTCACATTAAAAACACAACTATTTCATTAGAGATAATTGTGAATAACTGAACAAACAAACAACAAAAAAAATCTATGACACTATCATGATGTTATATTAAATGTTAATAACATTGCTTGAATTCATATGAATAGTGTGACAGATGCAGACGAATTGTGGGAAGTGAGTGTTAGCATGATTGCAAGCACACTGGGAAAAGGAGGAAATTTCCTTCCGCCACTAAAAATAGTTAAGGGTAGACATAACTAAACTCAATTAAAGAATGGTTCAATCATGATGTAGTAGCCATGAAAAGCACTGAAGAAGTAAGTTCACAACTAATACTCTAATGAGTCATGTTTAGATTGTTACACATCGTCCCTTAATAATTGTTATTTTAGTGGGAGCAATGTAAAAAGCAATATAAAAATTTGTACACTGAAGTTCATAGGTATAACCTCCAGGTTTAATATACTAATATACTAATGGTACTCACATTAAGGAATGTATGTGCATAGTGTGTCGAGTACATGTGGGAACTAATAAAAAAGGCACATGTTCGGTGGATATGCGGATGTATCAGAAGTGGACCATGACATAATTTCAAGAATATGAATGCACTGACTTGACTCAACATGCCAGGTGAAAAAAAATTGTTGATTGAAAGTGGGAAAGATAGGAAGTAATATTTTTGATCTTAAGAAAATACGAAGGCTTCTAACAGCATGAGGAATATAAAAAAACATTACTACCACATTGAACCCACAACATGGGAACCGTAGTGATTGATTAGTATTTATTGTAATGACTTGTATATATCATTACCTAAGAAATAAGTATATCATAGGTTTATCTAATTGATTTGGAAATCTTAAAGGTAAATTTAAGAAAGATAATTCCTTATGGGATTCGATGCATCTTAGAACGTAAAAGATTCGAATCTAGAATTGATCTATTGATCAAGATAAAGAGAAATGAGGGCATTACTCTCCAAGAGGATACAGGGGAAAAAGCCATGAAAAAAGGAAAATTTACCCAACAAAGTTCAAGGAAAATAAAAAGCCATGAAAAATGGAAAATTTACCCAACAAAGTTCAAGGAAAATAAATTGGACAACGAACACTGAGGACGGTGTTAATAAAAGAGGAGGAGAATGTAATATTCCCCTGTTTTGATAAAATCACTATGGTTAGACTAAGTTGAGTCAGAAAAAATGGCGAAGAAGACAAAGAAGAATATTGAATTAATTATGTAAATGGTTATTTATTAATAAATAAATAGATGGGATGTATGTACTTGGGAATGAGACACCTAGAAACGTGATTCTTGCCAAAATAAAATCTCATTGATAAATGTGATTTGATAATTCTTACATAATAACCATTCTAGATGGAATTATAGATAAGCTTAATGGATGGAAGAGAAAAATCCATTAAGTTTCTTAGTTGGAGAAAGATGTTAATTCTACATAAGCATAAAAGCATTGCCGGAGAGAAAGTCAGGGTTTTATGGAAAACCATAAACATTTAGATAAGAAAATCCACAAAAGTGAGATGCCCCTAAAGGAAACCTTATCATGAAAGAAAGGAATTCACTACCTATTGAAGGGGTCAATGGGGGCAGCGGGGGGGTGGAGAGACCCCGACAAGAATTCTCAGCTCAACGGTGAACTGAAGGGGAGTAGTTTTAGATTGGGTGGCAAAGGTGTTAGATTCCCACTTATGGTTCTTCACAGTGAATTTGGTTAGATAATTTCCTTTATTGGTAAGTTGGAAACAATTGTTTACTTTAAATTTTATAATCTTGTTAATTCGTTAAATTCGTTCAAGGGTTACGAATTTCTGTTGAAAAATATTAATTCTGTAAAAATTAGTTAATCATGTGATCATGTATGTAACTAAGTATAATTGAATGTTTTTTCTCTCCTTGCGACTCATAAAATTACATTTATTGAAGAGACACAAAATTATGTAGCATAACAGACTTACACCATCGTGAAACATCACCTGTTCGAATACATTCCGATTATTACATAATTAATTGCATGGAATATATAACTTGATTTACCATTACATAGTGGCAAAGTGATCATTATAAAAGGATTAGAGTCGATGAACTCTACATCTAGGAAGCTGATATAGTAATGCTTCAATTATCATGAAAATGTCTCGCTGAAAAATATAGGATTATTGAAACGATGTAATATGAATTAAGAAGAACATCATTATATCTTGAATTAAGGGAAATTATGTCTACAACTTGTACATACTAGGAATTATGGATGTAGTTATAATATGATCAGAGTATACATCTATTTCATAAGTAATTAAAAGGTTTATGTAGTTGGACTCATAGTAGAATTACAAGCAACTAAGTAAGAATAAATTTGGAAGTAGTTCTTGGGGAAATCTCTTAAACAAAGGTAATTCGAGGATCAGTAGGAGGTTAAAGACATGGTTTTACCAAGATTTATATATGTGTTTGAAATTCGGGTTACAAAAAAAAATAATGATGTAAAGAAATTAAGGAGAGGGGAAAACGATAAAGCCTCAATGTAGTAACACAATTTGAAAAAGAAATATGCTTAAAAGGAAATATCAACAAGCCTACTTTGAAGAAAATATTGAAAAGGCCGACTTACCGGAGGGCCAGTCTTAGATCTACGCCAAGAACCTACGAGTAGAAAGAAAGCACAAAATAAAATTGATGCTAAAAATGGAAAATAAATAAATAAATCTTTGAGGCGTTATAGAGAGTTGCTCTATTGGTTTTCCACTAGGCTAAAAATAGAATATCATTGTCTCACAAAATTGAGTTTCCAAAGAAGAATTGGAAGTTATAAGGCATAATATGTTTTATATAAGTAAATTAAACCAAATATTCAGCATTTTAAAGTAAGAGTACTAAGAAAATACAAAACATTATATGTGATGGTATTACACTTTACGATACAAAGGTTGACATGGTAGATGGAATTAATAGTTAATTCCTTAGGAGGGCATTAGTATATAACAAATTTCAAAGGATGTAAGAGGATAGTCTTCAAGGGGTCACATAATAATAATTACAGATCACAACCCTTAGCAAGGAAAGGTAAAATCAATGGAAGAGTAGTATATCCATTTTTCATAATATACATAAAATCAATAATTACTCTGGCAGGTAATATGTGTAACCATTATCATAACTCTTAAAATATAATGTATTAATTCAGAAATGGAATCATTTCAATGGGTTCCATAATTTCATTCTATGTGTGCCATATATCATAATCTTAACTTTTCAATCATACAATAATGAAGGGAAACCGTTAACCCTTTTAGAAAAGGGAATAGATATAAAAATACATTAATGACGATGAATTTCACCATAGCAGCTACGAGGATGAAGAAACTACACAAACAAGTCACAAACAAGAAAATGTTGTTATGAGAGAGACAGTTCATGGCACTCCCTTCTCTAAGACTTGAAAGATAATTTAATTCGCATAGGAATACTTTCATGACTCCCAGAATTCCATAAACTAGTGGGGACCGACCTGGAAGGAGCAGAGCCATGAACAACATGATTTCGTTAAATAACTTGAAGTTGTGCCATCCAAACTGCGTCACTGCAGGAAACACATACTTGCACAACCCAACGAAAATAAAATAAGTTAATTAAGAGTGAAACAAGTTTTAGTGTTTATATAATTACTCAATAAATGGAAGAGTGAGGATATTATGCACTTACCCCTTAACAAGAAACGATCAAGTAGGAGATCGATACACCTCCTCTTGGATCCATCAGGGGTTGGAGGTTAATGTTTGACTTTGTCCACTGATGATAAGTACAGTATAGAGCAGAGGAATAATGTCACCTAGGGTTAGAAAATGGAAGTAATCAAACCATTTAGGGATAAAAACATTTTCCTTGAAAGAAATGCTTAAATGCCAAGTCAGGATTTCAAAATTGCCACAGGTCTAAGAAACAAAGCCAACCATGACACCTATCCAAGGAAAAAGAAAACGGATTGGGAAGTTATGAATTCATATATCATAAACAGAGCCAAACATAAAATTAACAACACCTTATTATTCCTACCCATAAAATAAGCGCGACGACCAAGAACATCAAGTGATACTCTGATCCATTCAGAAGAAGTTTCTTTTAGTTCAAGTAATCTATTACCAAAACAAACTTAGAATTTAAAATGATAGACAAAGGGTAATATAAGAGATGGTACCAATTAAAAGGAAATAAGCCAGGAAAGAAAATGAAATCTGGGTTATGCACGTGTTTATCACTAACCCCATTTGTGGTCTTTTTTCTAGTGCATCGTGTCTTTGAAACTGAGGGAAACCACCATGGAGGAACTCTACAAGTGAAAACCAAGAAGGGCATATGAGGAATTAGGATCATATCATCAGTATTGAGCAATGGGATTTAGACCACCATGGGAAATCCACTTGGTGGACAAGAAAATTCCTGAGCTATCGTTAGACCAAAGGTGAGATAAGTACTAAAAGGTTGTAGAATCGGGAGTGCAAGATGTAGGGAAGGCTGTAGAAGATGAAATCAAGTCTGAAGTTATGGCTAGAGTCACAAATCCTCACCATTCAATGTGGAGTGCACATCTCAGGCCTAAAATGATCGTCGAAGAGTAGTCCACCAGAGAGCCACATGAGGCCATGTGAAGAGGCAAAGGTGTCATTCGATGGGTGGGTTGCAGTTAATGCCACACACGAATGTGACAAGACGTAGAAATTTCCATATTGGGAGGCGAAGCATATAGGATGAGGATACAACCTCAAGGAGGACAATTAGTAATACTATGGATGGTTTAGTAATACAGTGAGAGAATTAGTACTCTATAAGGCTAGGTGGAAACATTCCATTTCTCAAAGAGAGCACCACCTATCTTAACCACATAAACCTAATTTATATGGAAAATAATTTCCAAGGTGATCAAGGAGCACTAACATGGTAAGACCATGGGATAGACATGACCTTTGGCTAGTCTAGTCCTAGTTCTATCAACCTATGAAGGTGGGGGGTTAGAAGTTAATCCTCTTTTAAGTATATACTATGGCTAATGTAGGTTGTAAGCTACCTTTACCATTTGGCTCTAATAAACAAAAGAGTGGATAGGTGGTTGATAATAAACACACAACATTATATATCATGTAAAAAATAAAAATAAAAATAATGAAATGGAAGGATTATATGGGTACAGGACAGATACCTCCTTAAATAATGTTGAGAACTGAAGGTTACAAAATTATTTCTTAATCCTACCAAGCTTGCATTCCATTGTTCCTAGATGAATGAAGATGTGATAAAGGTAAACGTTGACATCCTCCCAATTCTCCTTCTTATCAACAAAATTAAATTCGAGAATAAATTTTATTTTCAAAGTGATTTCGATAGTTTCCATGTGCTGACTAAGCCATTCTATGGTTTGTGTAGTTTTCGTGATCTAATAAGCCCATTCAACCAAAACCTTTGTGTGAGATAAAGGGGCTCTATGAATGGAGGTTATAACTTTAGCTTTGATAATTTCATCCCTAGCTGGGTGTGGAGTTATTTCTCTATTTCACCCAACTAATCCATCCACTCTTTTCTACATCCGGAATTCCCCCTCATGGCCCAATCCTAAATATATTTCCCCCCTGCTTATGTGATCCTTTCGTTGTGCCGTTATGACCCATTGTTTCCACTTCCCCCATAGATATATCATAGAGTGATATTCTTTTTCCAATAAGGGTCACACAAAAACAACCACCTCACCAAGTGCCCCACGAAGTATATATATACAACCAACAAACACTCCACTCTATAGACCTCTAGACCACCCTGTAGTGGGACATATATCTAAACTTCCCAAAAGCTACACTAGATGACAAACGATTGTCTCAACCGTGTAATGGTATTCAATACCACCCCCCTTCCTCCTTGTGAGTATTTGGGTGAAATAATCAACCAAACGTCTTTCCTCTACAACACTAGAGGAGGAGTATGTTGAGTATGATACCCCGGGCTAACTCAGAATTTCCCATAGTGGATATAGTATGAGCAATAGTTCATGGGTTCTCCCCCGACATTCCACGGATTATGTCCACCAAAACACTTCCTCCTAGATTAAACAATTGTTAGATGAGATTACCTCAAATATCATCAATCTAAGCACAAATGGACAAGCAGTTGATCCTTAGCAGTGGCCCACCCCCTTGGTCCTCCAATCACTTCCACAAACCGAATTGGCAATAAAATTGAACTAGATTGATTGAATAATGGCCTAGGGATTCACACTTTTGTTGATACACAATAGGATAAAAAAGCAAAGGGGGAAAATTTTTGAGCTTGCTTGAATGTAATGAAATCCACTGATACCTAACCACCACGGCTACGCTTTCCACCTCCTATCCCTCTACTCTATGAATTTCACACTAAATCACTTTGCTTGCAGTGTTGTTTGACAATAGTCCTTTAGGTAAAGGACGAGGCATTATTTTGTCAATTTTCTTGCCACGAAAATTAGCTCCCTTAGAATTCAAAACTAAAAGCACTCTACTCCACTCGATCACTGAGAGACTCCCATGTTTACCATGGAGCTTCAACACTTTCAATATTAGGACATGACTTGGGCTCTCGACTTTGAATTTCTTTCTCCACTTTACGATTGGTTAAATAGTCAATTACCATAACTCCACCATCTTCATTCACATGCTTTCACGGGCCTCATACTCGAACTGCATGCTACAAATTACTCATTGTTGTCCCTTCCATAATTGCATACACAAATAATTTAGTATCATAGACTCACCACATTACACTCCTCCGAGATAGGTGCCACATCCCAACATACCTGCCAAGTAGAAGAACATGGAATAATGGCGCCTCAAAACCTCTCCTCCAAATTTATCACCCCACTCAAAAATTTCCTCCTCCAAATTTGTCACCTCACTCAAATATTTTATTTAAAAATATTAAAAATTAAAATTTTATAATTTTTCTCCATTTTACGTTACGCAGATGCAATATATGAAATATATCTTAAATGCATTTCCTACTTAAAGGGCGCATTGAAAGTTTACTTTATTTAAGTTCTTAATTTTTTTTTCCAAATTCATATATATATATATAATATTATTTATTCAGAAATAATTTCAATAATGTTTTTTTTTCTTTTAATTAGGATTTTAAGTAAGACGTGAAAGAATTATATTTAGTATGTCTAAGAAAGTTACAAGAGAGGGTTGGTAAATGAATATGCATATTTGGAATGAAAGTGAATATGCATATTTGGAATGAAAGTGATATCAAGGGCTATTAATTTTTTATTTTTGAGAGTTTAATTTTTAGTGTTAATTTTTTATTGTTTAAATTATATTTTTGAATCTATATTGTATATGTAAGTATAAGTGTGAATATTAATTTATATGAAAATATTTTATTGAATAATCCATATTGAATATTTTTATTAATTTAATATTAAATATACTTTTATACATTATATATATATATGAAGTTGATATCCACTTAAATTAGTTAACATAGATCTTAAAATAGTTTATTTAAATGTTATGTTGAAATATTTTTGAAAAGTATAAGGTTTAACCATGGTACCCACATTTTTTTTTAACTTTACATGAAATTATATTTTGTGATAACTAAACATCCATAGTATATTAATTTTTGTTTCTAATTGTATAGTTGACATTAAAATCTTTCACATAACATATACATATACACATTTTATCACCTCTAATTAAAATGGTTTTTTTGTTATTAATATATTTTTAATCGTAAGTTAGTATTAATTCATATTAAAATATTTTATTGATAACTCGCATTGAATATTTTATTATATTAAACATTAAAATATTTCTATAATATGTTTGTCTTACACATTAATCACATGTTATAGAATTGGTCGACATTTCGAACCAACTGATGTGGTTCATCCTCACGACAAATGGTGAAAAAATGACAGTTAACAAAATTTTAAATAGAAAGCATGCGTGTCTTGAATTAGCCCTTAAGAGCTACCCATTATAAACTAGCTCTTAAGAAAATGGTTAAGAATTAGTTAAGGGGAAAATGATATTTAAATAAAGTAGTAATAAATTAGTTAAAGGAAAATTATATTAAAATTATATTATTAATTATTTAAATATAATATCAAATTAGATTTTATAATAATATAAATATTCTTAAAACTAAAATAAATGAAGAACATTATAAATTAGTAATTTATTTCATATCAAAGTTAAAGTTTAAAAAGAGACTAGATGTAAGTAAAAAAGGGAGGGATCATTACTAGATGTTAAAGTGACAAATAGAATAAAGAAAGAGAGAACAATTTTATATAAAAAGTTATATTAAAGACTAGGAAATATAAAATATAAATAATAATAATAATAAAGGAACTATCAAGAAGAGAGGACACGAATCGAGCTTGTGCTTAATTTTGAACCATCATCTCGATTAAGGTTGGTAGAATGCTTCTCAATCTCAATGGCTTCTCTTAGCTTTCTATGATGGAAATGATCAACCCTAGCGATGACCTAAGTATTCTCAATGCACACATGGTGCTTCGAATTTGGAGCATGTTGAGCTAAGGCAGAGGAATGAGAACGATTGTGCC
Organism: Pinus taeda; assembly: GCA_000404065.3. Lineage (NCBI taxonomy): Eukaryota > Viridiplantae > Streptophyta > Pinopsida > Pinales > Pinaceae > Pinus > Pinus taeda. Next base: position 46,001 of record APFE031477669.1, on the reverse strand, counting down.
TATTGACTGCCGCATACTCTTGGATTCTCTGGTTTATGGAGCGACCTGTATCACCTACGTAAGGAATCCCATAAGAGCATGGAATATAGTAAAGCCCCTTCATATCTTTAGGGTGAATCGAGTCTTTGAGAGATCTAAGAGAATTTCTAATGGTATTAAGGGGTTTAAAAGAAGCAAAAATTTTATTCCATTTAAGAATATGAAAAATCTTATGAGTGGGCCCTTGGATGAAGGGAAGCGACACATTGTAAATAGGATCTTCAAGACATGGATTAACAAGAGCTTCTTTACAGGCTCATTGGAATGCTCTGAGGCCTTGATGTCTCTTGCAGTCCTTATTTACAAAAACTTTCAGAAGATGAGATTTTTCTTCTTCTAAGTGATTCACATTAGAAGTCCTAAGGGCACAGGTAGCAAGAGTGTTAAGCACGCCTACCTTATTGGGTGGAAAATGATGAGGCATGGAGATACTATTCCATGTGAGTTTTCTTACGAAAAACTTGGTGATAAGTGGTACCATCATCATTACAAGAGAGAAGAATTTCAAGGAATGGAATGCTCCCATTAACTTCAACTTCCATCATGAATTTGATGTATTCAGATTGAGAATTGAGATGGTTGAGAAAAAGATCCAATTTCTCATGACCATGGGGCCATACGATGCGGGTGTCATCAACCTCTTCCATTTCTTGGGGCAGAACGGAGAGTAGGCCAAAGCTTTGGTCTTGAAATCTTTGAGGAATAGGTTGGCCGCTATGGGAGAGAGGGGAGAACCCATCACCACCCCACAAGTTTGTTCAAAGAACTCACCTTGGAAGCTGAAAAAAGTGGAGGTAAGGCAAAGACTTACCAATGAGGCTTTCTCATTGTCACTAATCTCATTAATGACTTCAATAGCCTCTTGAGTAGGGATTTTTGTCACTTTAACATCTAGTAATGATCCTTCTCCTTTTTTAGATACATCGAGCCTCTTTTTAACTTTAACTTTGATATTAAAATAAATTAGTAATTTATAATTTTCTGTCAATTTATTTCAGTTTTAGAATACATTATATTATTATAAACTCTAATTTGTTATTAGATTTAAATAATTAATATGTAATTTAATACTATTTTCCCTTAACTAATTTTTAACTACCTTCTTTAAATATCATTTTCCCCTTAACTAATTCTTAACCCTTTTCCTAACAACTAGTTTATAACTGCTAGTTCCTAACAGCTAATTCACGACATGGATGCTTCTCTGCTATTTAAACTTTTGTTAAGACTAATTTTTTCACCATTTGTCATGAGGATGAACCACATTAGTTGGTTCAAAAAGTTGACCAATTCTATAACATGTGATTAATCCATAAGACAAACTCACTATAGATATAGATCACAAAAGTTTGAAATCTAATATTAAAATATTTATTTTTACATTTTTTTTTCTATATATAGATATATATGAAGTTGTTATCTACATAAGTTATTAACATAGATGATTTAGATAACCTATTTAAATATGGCTTTGAGATATTTTTGTTTTTGTTCTTCATTACATAGTTGACACTAAAATCTTTTACATGTGCATTGATTAAAATGGATTAAAATGGATGTATAGATATATATGAATTTGATACTCACATAAATTAGTTAACATAGATATTTTTGAAAAGTATAAAGTTTAAACATCTTACTCATTTTTTTATTATTTCTAATTACTTTACATGAAATTATTTTATGTCATATCAACAACTAACTAAACATGCACAATTTTTTTCATTTTTGTTTTTTTATTATAATCAATATTGTTTTTCTATTTAGAAATTTTTTTTTTTTTTAAGAGGTACAAGTGTCAACTCCATATTGAGCACAAACGAATTTGGACATCTCCCTCATAGTGGATTGTAGAATAAGTCTTTCACACCTCAATGATGAGTCATTACCATACTTATCAATACAACCTCACAGAAAAACCAACAACTCACTTTATACGACAACATTTTTTTATTTAATTAATTTTTAATAAATATTATTACTATTAAATTTGTGTATATTATTGAATATTTTAAAATATTATATAACGATTAAATTCCTACCATTAACTTAATAATTATTAATTAGTTAAATTAAAATTTTAAAAAATTTATATTTAAATAAAACATAACTATCCAATCAAATATAGATTTATAATTATATATTTTAAATAAATTATATAATTATAAATATTGCTTTTTAAAATAAAAATATTATATTAAAATAAAATTTATTAGGTTTTAATATAATTCTTAGTACTTTTTGAAACAGTTTTAATTTATATAAATTACCTATAATTTTATTTTTTTGTACATTTAAATTATGATTTTAAAGTTTAGCTTCAATAATAATAACACATTACTAACTAGAAACATGGAAAAAAATCTCATACATTAGAAACTATAAAATAACATATATGGGAGCTTATGTAATCTTGAAATTATACCTGATAGTTAATTGTGTTTCTAAGATTAAATCTTGGATCTCCTAGTTTCCATCCTATCACTCGAATCTCTCACCTTATTAGCCTTGAGGACATTTTAAATAACTTAACATAATCCATAATTTGTATAAGAATTTTTTTATTAAAACACTAAAGTATTTGGGTGTGTTGAGAGCCTCGATTATTAATCCTTTGATGAAGAGGATAGGCTAGATTCCCTTTTATATAAAAAAGGAAAAATTAAAACTATATAAAATGAATTTAGAGGAACCATATTAAGGGAAAGCACATTGTGAAAGCTCATTATTTGAAGATAACCGGCAAGTCAATTAGGGAGGGTGATATAAAAATTAACTGGGTTATCAGAATGAATTGGATTCCATGGTGAAGTGGTTGGTAGTCCCTCGAGGCCATTATGGGTACGCTATTCAAAGCATATAAAGGGGTTTACTTGATGAGTGGACACGATTTGGTCTCTTGGCCTATTCACTTCAGTCATGGTGTGCATTGGCATTTTCGGTGCTGCATCTAGTGGGTATACTCATAAAAAATTTCACTTCCTTGGAGGAATGTTTCTTCAAAGAATTTGGGAGAGTTTTCTCATTTTTTATTTTTTGGGTAAGATTAACTAGGGTCAAGGCTCCATTTTCATTAAGGTTATAGGGATTAGAATTATGGTTGATTTTACATTCTCTAAAGTTATAGATATTAGGGTTATTGTTATTATTTGTTTAATGGAAGAGTTATATATTTACATACTTATGCAAATTTCTGGTTTTATAATTTATTTTTTTTTTTTTTTTTTTTTTTTTTTTTTATTTTAGATTTTTTTTGTTAAATATGTAATTTTGGATTGTGTGTTGTGGTTATCATTGTTATTGTATTATTTTGGTTATGTTATATTGTTGTTAAGGGATAGGATATTTGTCTTTAATCAATGTTTTATATGGTTTGTTTATTGAACTTTTATTTTGTTTAGCTCTTTTATCTAGTTTTTCTTTTTCTAGCAAAATTTTTATGAATAAACTAGAAGTTAAAGAGGTAAAAAAAGGTGATCTGGCTGAAAAACTGTTGATCTTTTCCATTACACCAAAAACCCCAACTACTATTAGTCTAGGTTATTGGTTACATATATATACTCCCCTCTTACTTAATTCCACCATTCTAATATCATGTTGAGGTTTACCATTACACAAAAACATTTGGTAATTAGTAAAATTCCAAATCAAAAACATTAAATTGAGTGAGTTATAAGTATGATGTTGCTTATTAGTACTATATTCATTATGTAGCAGCTAATCCAGGCGTTATTCCAACTGAAAAATGATCCTATAAATTCAATGTAATATATTTTCTCTGTATTGAAAACAACAAAGAAATAATATTGAAATTAAATATCTTCATTTGAGATCCCTTCTTTTATTTAGAAAGACGGAATCTCTATCACCTTGCTCTGACCATCCAGAGTGTAGACATTTAACCAGTGGTGATGATAAAGAAGAATCAATTTAACAATAAAAGAGGCAAATAAAAATAAAATATCAAAATCACCCTACTTAAGATCACCATATTTAGTTAAACTATAAATTGATTACCATATTAAATTCCAACATCTTTTTATATATTTTCTTGATACTTATATTATGAGAAATTTTATAAAGATATTACCCTATGAAAAATCATAAAATTTTAGTCTGTTCAAAATCCTTCCAGATGTATTTGTTAACTCATATGTGGATAACCCTATTTAGTTAAACTATAAGTTGATTACAATATTAAATTCCAACACTGTTTTATATATTTTCTTGATATGGGAAATTTTGTAAAAATATTAACATATGAAAAATCATAAAATTCTAGTCTGTTCAAAATCCTTCGAGATGTATTTGTTAACTTATATGTGTGCTAGCTTTATAAAGGTGCCAAACCAATATCTGTATTCAACCATATATGCATAGTGCTAATGATTTTAGATTAAGATAATTGCGGTTTATCTCTGAAAAACGATAATTATCTATCCCGTCGAGTCCCTCCTATTTACCATGAAAATACTAACAGTATAATCCACAGTGAGAGAGAAATCGGTTATAAGAATCCAATGCTCACGGCCTTCGCTGTCCACAGTTGCCTACATGTGCAAACACCTCTAAAATCAATGAACCTTGTGTTTATGAAATGAATGGACATCATTTCACAATTATAATGTTGAGTCACATATCATTTCTCTGTGTTTCTCCATTCCATGCTGGAAGTCAGTACACGCAACTATGGTACTCAATGGTTTATTGATTCTATGACACTTTATGTAGATTTTGTTGTTTGTTTTCATTTCTGTTCTGCCCTGCTCAGCAAAACGAAGTTTGGTGCAGTAACATTATTCACCACGCCCTTTATTGTCTTCCAACCCCACCCTCAAAATCTTCTTCTCTGACACGGTACATAAAATCGATGTCCGTTATGGAGTCCAGCAAAACCCTAGTACCGCTGGAGCTCGTTTCTTTTCATGAATAACCAAAACAGTTTTCCATAGGATGAAATATTAGAGCTCCTTTTCCATCAATGGATGTCTTCAAAAGCGTACTCAAAGACAAATTAATGCAGGTTGACAAATTTTTTTAATCACAGGAATGGACAACTAGGTAACTCTGGCGGTAGATTTATGCGGCCAGTATTTTGGGCAAGCCATATTTGCCATGCCATCGGCTCATAAATCAACGGCTGGTGTATATACTCATCGTTCGATTTTGTTAAGGCCGAAATAAATGAACGAAGGGTGTATATACCTATCGTTAGATTTTGCTAAGGCCTAAATTAAACTATGAGCATGAGATTTATTATGGAATTTATTTAAAGATACTTTGTAAATGTATTTATAACGAAGATTGCATTTTAGATCTTAAAATTTTCTAAATTTCATATCACTTCTCTAACCCATTAAATTACTACAAATACACTAAAAAGTAAAAAAACAACAATGAGTTACTTTCTTCTCCTTTAAACATGTTTAGGTTGTTGAAAAATTCAGTACCCACTGTATCAGAGTGTAGACTACTAGTTCTAGGTTTGTTTGTATTTGCGTCATAATCGTTCCACTCAACGTTCAATTATAAAAACTAATAAAAGTAGATAAATGCCTTCAGTATGTGATAAAATTGTATACTGTATGACCTGAATAAAGTTGTACAAATCCGCTCTCTTATATGAGAACCTCACATTCATAAAATTATATTATTCAACACATCATTAAAAATATTACCTAATTTTCTACACTATGGCAATTTATTTCAAAAGTGACTATTCATATTACCTAATTTTCTACACTAGGGCAATTTATTTCAAAAGTGACTATTCCAAAGTGATGTTGATAGAGATAGATATTGAAAAATCCACTCTTATATATGAGTACCTCATATTTATAAAATTATATTATTCAACACATCATTAAAAGTGACTATTCGAAAAGTGACTATTCCAAAAGTGATGTTGATAAATATTGAAAATTGTTTTTAATTTGATAAATTTATTTTTAAAAAAGCATTTAAAATTATTAAAGCTTAATAATCTAAATTAACAGCAATTTTTTTAGTAATACAATAAATATAGTTTATATATTGATAAGATGTATTATGATTAATTTCACAAATTTCTTTTCACTATGTATAAAGTAAGTATTCAGTACTATTAATAATATTATAATCCTTTAAATTTGATTAGTGGATATAACATTTTTCATAGATTGATATAGATCAAGTTGTAAGTAGAGGTGTACAATGTATCAGATCACTAAAGTTGGATAATCTAATTTATTACATTATACTAAGTTTTACAATGATAAAAATAAAAGATTTCATTTTATTCCATATTTGATGAGGACGGATATTGAATATTTTCTTCAAATATTTTGTAACTATATGAATTGTAATAGTGTAAATGTTTATAAATACAATAAAAATAAGTATGTAACATGATTAGTAAAATTACAAGATAAAGATATAGATGATGGATCTATCAACTCTTTAAAATGATATGTACCAAATTATAGGTAAAGCAATATTATTTTTCACATTATTAATATTATATCAGTCAACAAGCTATAGTTAAGTGGAATTCTCAATAACAAAAAGATATTGAAGTTCATCTTATTCCAAAAGTGGTGCTCATATGGATAAGTATTCAAGACTTTCATCAAATTTTCAAATTTCTTATCACTATATGAGTTATAATAATGTAGATATTCAAGATCAAGATGGAGATAAAGTATTTCACACTGTTGATAAGATCACTAAATAAAGATATGTCTAGAATTTGAGCGAAAAACTCATCAACTAAAGAATTTTTATAAGTTGATATGAAGCCAAACATAGGTGGAAATTCACAATGCATTACATCACTAAATTATATGAACAAATTTACTACACCAATGTCCATTTTGTCATATTATCAATTTGACAAATTTCTTTTCAATATATGAATGAAAATGTTTAATATTGATGGTCACAAAGAAGAGTAAATACATGATGTCATTAATAAAATCATATGATAGATATATTCCATCTCTAAATAAATAACCATAAATATAACTATTTTAATATGTTGCTATGCCCTAGAGTGTAAATAAAGATTATAAAAAGAATTGTTTTATATATATGTAATTTAAAAATATTTTTAAATTTATAGTAATAATTTCAAGGTAAAGTAAAAAATAAGAAATTAATGGAGATGGTGTGTACATTAAATTTGTGTGATATTGATGGGCACAAAGAAGAGTAAATACATGATGTCATTAATAAAATCCTATGATGAAGATATATTCCATCTCTAAATAAATAATAATAAATATAACAATTTTTATATGTTGCTATGCCCTAGAGTGTAAATAAAGATTATAAA